>CBVK0100043809.1:2033-30991 GCA_900067695.1 Picea abies
CTTCCTAAACCATTAGTCTCATCTCCATTGACTCCATTAACCCAAGGCACTAGTCTAGAAACTCTTTCTTGAGCTTGTTATGCCTTAATCTCTTTCAAACTACTTTATTTGAAACCCTAAACTAACCTAGCGTCTAACCCTAGCTATTTTTGAACTAACCCTAATAAGGAGACGTCCTGCTCATTTTAACTTTTGCTTGGATAGAAAGGTGCGGCCTAGTCTCCTTATCGTAGCCATAGAAGTTATACAAGCTTTCATCGGTTAAATTTGTCAAAATGTCACTTCTTGGCTAGCTAACCCTAAGTTGCAGACAACAAATCTTATATAGGTGACGTCACATGCTTTTATCTCTTGTTTTGCCTACAACGTTGTGACACTTTTCACCTTGGTTGTGAGACTTTGAGTTGTTGATAAAACCTACAAGCTTATTTGCTAAAACGTTGAGCTCTTTGTCTCTCTTTTGACTTATTGATTAAGGCTGACGTCACACCTATTGTAGCAACAATATAGGTGACGCAGCAACATTATATATGTGAGCTGAATTGAGATATTTATTGCATTTGTGGTATAATATAGGGATTTAATTGGTATATTGAATGCTCTTATATCTCATACATTTATTGAAGAAGTGATATAGATCTTTGCCTTTATTTAGCCATCATTGACTTCATCAATAATAGCATTGATCATTTGCTCATATATATGATAAAGATAATCATTTATATCTTGAAGTACTAACCACTGCAAGCACATATTCTAGTTATTTGTCTTGTCTCGCAAACAGGTGCATCATCAGTGAAATATCTTCTGTGACTATCTCATCTTTGGCAGCAATCTGTGAAAGGGAACTCTTTGACTTGATCCATTATCCTTTAGCCCTTCATTAACCCAGATTGCTTAGGGACGTCTCCCTTGGACTAGCCCTCCTAAATAGAAAGAGCTCCCCATCGAGGTGACAGTGGGTGGGGAAGCTCCTGTTACGCCGGTTTCAAGCTTTGACTCAAGCTCCTTAGACCTTTCCTACAAACCGTGCGATAACAATATGTACAGAGACGATGCAAACGAGATATGTACAAGAAATAAGAAGAGTATTGTTACCTTTAAAAGAAGAAGTCTCTTTCATCCTGCTTAGTCTTCTTTGTAGGTTCCTTTTCTTCGGCAACCGATGCTTCGTGTTTCTCCTTCCTTTTTCTTAGCTCGGGACAATTATTCTTGTAGTGACCATACTTTCGACAGTTGAAGCATTGTATTTCTGAAATGTCTTTTTCTTGATTTGAGTTCCTCCTTGAGCCAAACTTCCTTTTGTTCCTGAAGTTCTTGAATCTTACTGTGAAGGCTTGATCATTGTACTTCTTTTGGAGTTTCTCTTTTGCACTGATCCTTGATTCTTCTTGAGCACAGCAAGTCCAAAGTTCTTCAAATGTCGGATACTCCTTCCTTGTGTTCATGCTTGCGGCAAATGTATCCCACGTCTTGGGAAGGCCATTGAGTACTATGTTTACCAATTCCTTCTCTGAAACGATTTCTTCAATAGCTTGTAGTTGATCCCTTAACTGAGAGATTCTCACAAAATATGATGTTATGATGTCATCATCATTCATCTTCATGTCACGGAGCTCATTCTTCAGACTCATTACTTGTCCAATGTTTCTGATTGAGAAGAGGTTTGTTAGGGCATCGTACATCTTCTTCGATGAGTCAAGATGGGAGATGTAGGATATCAAGTGGTCTTTGATAGAATCCACTATGATACTCATAGCATTGATGTCACTGTCTTTGTACTTCTCCATGGCTGCAACGTTCTACGGTTCCTTCTCTTTCCCTTCTTCAAACTCTGGTTTCACAATCTTTCCTTTCACGATATCCAACACTTTATTCTTGGCAAGGATGAGATCAATCCCTGTCTTCCACGCTCTGAAGTTAGAAGCTCCATCTAACTTGTTCTCTGACTTCGTAGAGAAAGTCATGGCTACTTTGACTTGGTCAAACCCTAGATTTGACCACAAACTCAAACTTCACGTCTTGGCTTTCTGAGAGTACTAGGAGATCCGCTAGGCTAGGGCGCACTGATCTATCCGGAGATTAGGTCAATCCCTTCACTTAAGGTGCCTCAACAAGAGGATTAGGGTTTCTGCCACTGTTCCTGCTAGTAACCCTAGTGACAGTGTCTTGGAAGCTGCTTCTGCTAGTAACCCTAGCGACAGTTCCTCAGCGAGCTCAATATCCTAGCGGCTATGTTTCCTTCCAGCGTTTAGACTGAATGAAGGAGGTGTGGGCCCATAACCTGTTAGAATATGAAAGATGTGTGCTCGTTTTACCATTGACAATACCCTTGTCACCCAACCATAGGCCGAAGCCACCCTCCGAGCACCTTAACCTTGACAGAGAATCACTCCGGAAGCAAACTGTAGGCTAGATAGCCAAACAAAGGGTAGCGCACCTTTCCCCAAGGATAACGCATCACAAAGAGCTGATCAGATAGTCCAAACCCTAGCCAAGAGTTAATCCAAGCGTAATTGCTAGCTACAACAGCTGCAACGACAACTCTCCTCCAAAACTGCCCTGAAACTGGGCAACTGTAGTGCGCACAAGACTGGGCACTGCAATTTTGAGACTGCCTGCCAGAATGAGAACTGGCCTCCTGTATTTATACTAATTTTGGCTAACTGCCAGGGTCGACTTCTCATTCTGGGTATCTGTCTGTTCAGTATATAATATTATTTCTGGCTAACTTCTTCTCTTGGAGGCTAATAACCTATTATAAATTATCTTCTTGAGTCGACAAGTCTTCTAGGGTTATTAGCCAACTCATTAGGGTTTCTTCTTGCTTCCCGGAGTATTCTATCCTTGTTAGGTTTACACGTGGAGGTAACTACCTCCCGCAGCTACCATAATATCAACTGTCTCGTCACGAGCTAGCCTATTAGGTCCATGGGCATGTAGCGGTATGAAACTACTAGCAACTGGTCACCACGCTAGGGTAGTGGCTCTAGGTGGCATAGCCAAGAGAAAGGGGTTCTTATCACGAGCTAGCCTTCTCATTTTCGTGAAATGCTTGTGGGTAACATTGCCACCACTGGTCACCTTGCCAGGGCAGTGTCCCCTAAACTAGCTTCTTGAAAGAAAAAGAAATAAAGAATAAAGACAAAAGGCATGAATGGGCTTGAAAACATTTGCATCCATGACAGGTGCAACTCACCCTCTATAGAGGCACCCACAAGTAAGCCATACATTTCCCTCCTATCACTGCACCCTTTGCCCAGACATCCCTTACCACTTCATCCACTCACATGGATTATATTTGATTTCTCCCGGAAACATCCCACATCCAATGAGCATTAGCCCAGTAGGACATCCTAGCGTTGACTCCAAACTTGGCTTGTAGATTAGTATAATTTCTTCGAGCACCGATCCGGGTAAAAGGGGTTTTAAGCACATGTTTAATAACTTGATGATTAGATGTGATTGACATTGCTATTATCCTTGTGACTTATGAGCCCATGGAGGTCGTATCTGTTGATGTTTCAGGACCATAGCCGATGGACAGGTACACATGGGGAGATGATTAGTTCGGACCTCCATGTGGCTGAAAGCCTACCAGATGGATGCTGAGACCCCAGCAGGGGGCAGAGACAGATCAGAGCATTGCACCGGAGAAAGAGGAGGACGTTCCACCAAAGGCAGCTTGGCAGACCCTTACCCAGGAGGGTTGTGCCCTTTCCACTAGGATGTAGGCCTTGGAAGGCCCATGACGTCACCCAGGACACCCATGATGCCATCCAGTGCTTTTGGAGGTTTTGGGAGGTAGTTGTGTGCCAAGTGGCACGTGTGGTAGGTTCCTGAGGCCCAAGAAGGCCTAACGTTTTGCCTCAAGAGGCCAATGTTTCCCTAAAAGGGCCTAACGTCACCCTAAAAGGGCATGACGTCATCATTTATGCTTGATTTAGGGTTTTAATTATGACATTTAATGTAAAACATTATTTTGATGTAAATTTGGCCATGTCGACCTTTTTTGACCTAAAGTAAAATTAAAGGTCATTGGTATGCTATAAGTAGAGAGCTAAAACTCTCTTTTTCTCATCATCTTTCACTCACATTTGTGTGAGGTCTGAAATTTGCGGCCCTCATTAGGGTTTTGGATTGAAATTCTAGTACGTGCTTGTTGAATGAGGGTTATTTTTGGTGAAATTGACATTTTTCTTGGTGGCAAGTCTACAACTAGGGTTTTGCTTGATGATGCTTGGTGAATGTGAGTAAAATTCTGCAATTCTTCTCTTACTTGAATGGTTATGGTGTTTTACTTTGCATTGTGTAAATTTATAAAATTGTTAGTTCAAACCCTAGGGATCAGGCACATGTTATTGTCCTTGTTCTAATTGCTATCTACCTACTAGATTATGCCAAGGAGTTGTTTTATTGAAGCCATTGCTAGGGCCTTGCCATTGCAACACCCTAGTATTTGTCCTTCATCCTAGCTGATTTTACTTTGTCATTGAGTTAAAGAAGGAGGAAAACCTACTAAGGCCTAGGGTTACCTACACCTTAGTAGCCATTTTTCCCTAGGGTTTGGTGGTTGAAGCCTTGGCTTACCAACATTTCATCCATCAAATTCCTCTCGTTTTTGGTTCTATTATTATCATCTTGTTCCTTCAATTCTTGCAGCCACATATTGACTCCATTTTGCCCTATGAAAGCCCTGGTCTTAAATCTCTCTCTTGAGTGTTTTGATCACAACCTTCAAACATCTAAATCTTTGAACAGACTACTAACACCTTCTAACCCTAGATTAGATTGATTTGCTAACCTTATTGCTGCTACTATTTAATTGAGTTACAACCATACTTTGCAGCATTTAAAGCTTCTCTAACCAAATTGAAAAGATTGACTAATGCATAGCCTTATTTGCTTCTGATGAATGTTGGTGTTATGATATTGATGATTAATTAGTTCTGCTCATTTTGAAGCTTTTCTAAGGCATTAATGGTGAAGCATTGTCTTGTGATTATTGCTGCTATACATCTGTGATGCTTCATCAATATACTAGTCAATTGCTTTTATTGAGAAAGTCCCTGATTATATGAAGTACTAACTAGCAAGTGCTCTTGCAAATATAGTTTTATGTTGCTTTGTTCCGGGCAGGTACACTTCTGGTTTTTTATTTCTTTATTGGTTGTCTAACCGGACTTTCTGATTGGTGGTGACTTGTGAGAGGGAACCTTTTACTTGGCCTTTATCCTTTGCCTTCTCGAAACCCCAGGTCACCAGGGACGTCTCCCCTTGGCCTACCACCCTAAATAGAAAGAGACATCCTATTGAGGTGACAGTGATAGGATAGTCTCCCGTTACACCAATTTGTCTTCGTTTTCCTTTTCCCTTCCATCAAAGTACAAATGGCACGATAATACAAAGCACTAAGCTGAGTAGCATGGGTTGCTTCCATTCTTTTAACCATTTCAGTAACAACCTTTAAAGGATTGAAATTTGGGTCTTTATTGTCAGGAGTTCAAGATGGCGTTTTTCGGAGGCTTGATATCTATATGCATGCTTGAAACTAACTCATTGAATTTTTTGTTGAATTCATCCATAGTCTCGTTTTCATTCGTCCTCATTGTGTTGACGGATGCCAACAGGTGACGGTGATCTCTCATCTCCACCCATTTCTCATTGAAGGCATCTAACAGTCCTTTTAATGTCTTGAACGTGTTGTTTGACATGTCCTCGTACCAGTTTGAGGCATCATCTTCTAAGGAAAGGACAAAGAGTTTCATTTTCACATCTTCGTGGTCATGTGCAACACACCACTTATTAATACATCTCATAAAGGATTTAACATGCATTTTAGCAGAAATAACATTATTGCCTTGAAAGCTGGGTAATTTTTCTATGGCTTTTTCTGGAATTGCACGAGGATAATTGTTTATTGCAGAAAAATCACAAGGATCATAAATTGTCATTTCTGAAATAAAACTATCACTATCAAAAAGCAAGTGGATATCAGAAATGGACTTAGATCCCGAATGACTAAGGATTCTACGAGAAGATGCTTTGGCTAACCTCCTTCTATAAACCTGTTCAGGTTCAGGAATGAAGTCAACTAAGCCTTCTAAATTCCTTCTTGTAGAATACCTAGTCAAATTGGAATTTAGTGGAGTCGCCAGATGATTGAGTCTAATTTTGATAAACAACAAGCATAAAAAACTAAGTAAAGCAAATAAAAAGGAAAACAAGGTCGTATTTCGGGAATAGAAAGATTTATCCCCAGCAGCGGCACCAAAAATGTTGCCTCCTTATACACACTTGGGCTATCTCTTCAATCCACTTAGTGTGTCCTTGGGGGCAAGTCTTGAGTCAAGGTGCTGTCACCTGATCCTCGACTCCTCCGTCTAGGTCAACTCCTAGCGAAGCCAAGGAGGGTAGTCCCTATGAAAAAGAATCTAAGGCTTTCTACTCTATGAAGCTTAAAAACAAATTTATTTTAGGAGTTTATTTGAAATCACAAGATTTAATATAGCAACATAATTGATTCAAAGGATACAACCTGTGAAAAGCTCATAAATGTTAATCATTCACCACATGCTTCAAAGGGAAATTACCCTCATGATATATCTGAAGATGCTATTGATAACATTCCTGATTTTGATCATACTTATGCTGGTGCTCACATCGTGGCTTTCACTAAGTTTATCAATAAGTGGTGTGATCCACCTATTTATGAGGATGTTCTTATGTGATTATTTGTCTATACCCTTGTCGGTGAACGAGAAATGTATTGGTTTCATGACTCACCTGATAACACATTCAAGAACATACAGGATTTGTTGCATGCCTTCTTGAATCTGTTTGGGCAAAATCAGCAGGAGGTTCACAATGGATTGGTTGATATTTTTATGGAAACATGGAGGAATAAAAATCTTTCATATATAAAAACAATCAGTTCAGACATAGAGGTTGATGCTCCATCAGATCCCATTGAGGAGCTTAAAGAAATAACTCAGAACATACAGCCTTCCCAAGAAGAACCATGTGAAGCCATGAATGAACAATTTGTGGCCATAGAAGATCAATTGGAGGTCATAGAAGATAATTTTACAGAGACTTATATTGAATATCTGGACCCCCATGGACTTGAGCTTGACAGTGAAAAAGATAAGGAAGTTCATGGGGAAATTCCGGATGAATCCATGGATGAATCAGTCATCTATCTTGAGGAAGTGAAGGATCTTGAGTTGGAAAATGTTGAATATCTAGATGATTCAAGTCCCCACCCTCCTCCCGAGGAACCAGTGTTTTTGAACGTTGACTTGGAAAATCTTATGATGGTTCCTGTGATATGTTCTTCTTCAGTTTCTCAACCAAACGATAAGTTAATGCAGAATTATGTGGAAATGGAAGGCACTTTCAGTTTATCAATGTCATATCATTATGAGTATTGGTTGGCCTCCCACCTTGACAATCATGAACAACAAAGAAATCAGAGTTTACACAGTTTGTCATGTTCCGGTGTTTGGTTGAAGGGAAGAAGGAGCATGGTACTTGGTTGGTTCTTCCTCACAAAAAGTTCCAAGTTGATAAAACTTGGGAAGGGGTCTTCTGTGAGTCATCCTGGACAAGGATTATTCAGACACTTGTGGCATCAGTTCACCCATTGCATGGGTGTTTGTAACATATCTCTAACCCTTCCTTGTATTTTAATTTTGTATTATTTCAATTTATTATGTCAATATGTACTTAGAATTTTTTTTTCGGTATCTTAGTTTCAATTTGTAGTTATTATATGGTTGTACTTTAGATATTTCATTATGTAAATGTTGTTTATAGCATTGATTTCATTTCATGTATGAATATGTGCTAATGTTAATTTTTTGGTGTTCACATTGTGGGAGCACTATTTTTGTAGGTGCTGGATTCTCGTATGCTCTCCATCTCAAAGTGAGAAGATCGACCACACGTCCCCAGGTGGAGCCAAATGTTGACTGCCTATTCAGCTAGGTGTCAACTCATGTGCCATGAAGATGCATCACCAAATGAAGATTTGATGAAGACAGTATTGGTTCTACTTGGGCATCTGATGCTCCAGCACAATTTTTTGTAAACGAAATTTCCGCACCCCTGCGTGGGTTAATAATGTAATAAGTCTGCATGAGTCATAGTTAGGTCAGGTACCTTGGGATGTTTCCATTAGGGGAGTTCCTTTCACCGAGGGTTTTTTATCCTCAGGTTGTCAACCGGGCTCTCGGGCCTGGCTGACTTCCCTTGAGTTTTTCCCTCCACACATGAAATAATTTCCTCCAAAGTGGTGAACGACGTCCTAATGGTCTCGTCCTTTAGTAGCTGTTGTTTAGGAATGATGTAAATGACCATGTCAGACAATGTAGAAAGTTTCGCGGAATTTCGTCGAGTCTAGATAGGTTTTTTTTAATTAATTAAAATTAATTAATTTTCCTAAGGTTGGAATTTTAATTATTTAATTAATTAAATGTTTTTTAGCAAATATTGTAAAAACTCGGTCTTGGGGATTTTGATAGGGGTATTTGTGCTCAAAAGAAATGGAATGGCACCCCCTACACCCACTGACCAAGTTTCAGCTCAGTCGGACAAGTTTTACTATGTCTTTGTCCACTTAGAGTTAGAGCAATTTTAATTGCTAAAGTGACATTAGTAAAATGTCAAAATCATTGTAATTTGGAGTTATTGAGTAAGTGGTAAGGTGGCAATGAGCAAGTTAGACCCTCCTAGCCTACCCAAACCCATCCTAACCACTTAACACCTTAATCTACACACTTAACTTACATTTTCACTTAATTTACCCATGCCCTAAGGGGAAAAACGACCCCCCTTTACCCAAACCTCAATAATTTCACTTGATACTTTGAGTGGGGCCCTCTCATGAGAGGTGCGCCCCTCCTAGGCCTCCAGATCACCTTTTAATGGACCCCACGCTCCACTCTCTATCACATGTGGCGCCCCTCTATCCTAGCTTGTACCCCCCTTTCCTAACTCACGCCCCCCCTCTTCTAACTCACGCCCCTCTCATCCCTTAACCAATGGGTTGAGCCTTAACTCATGTTGTGGGGCCCTCTTATGAGAGGTGCGCCCCCCTTAGCCCCTCATCTCACTCCCTAATGGCCCACGCCCTCCACCTCATCAATCCATGTACCAAAACCCTAACTAGGGCGCCCTCTCCTTGAGATTGTTGCCTCTTGCTTGAGAACCAACACTTGGCATTCATCAAGATGCCCTCACTTTGCCTCTAGAGGTATAAGTAAGACCCTTCCTCACTCATTTTCTTTACCATTCTTTGAGCTAATGTTATGCTACTGAAATTTCATTCCACCCTCTTGCTCTTGCCATCAAGCCACTCAACTCATTGCTCTTGAGAGTTTTGGAAGAAGTATTTCTCCAATACTCTCTTATTTTGGAATAATAGAAAAGCTTTGGAGGATTTTGGAAGAGATTGAAGAGTATTCTTGTTTCTTCTTCACATGAGGTGACTTGCATTGTTTTGTTTTGTTGTGTTGTAGCAAGTAGATCTTTGGTAGAGTATTCTACTAGGGTAAACTAATTGAAGAGTATTCTTGTTAGTTTATATTCATGTTGAATAGCTTAGGATTTGCAAGTATTTCGTTCTAAGTTTATTCAAGATAACTATCTATTTCCATGCTTCACTACCTTCCTTGAGTTTTGCAGGTCATTTCAAAAGGATTATTGGGATAGCATCGAAGAGGAGCCTACCCTTAACCCTTTCTTAAACTCCTAGCATTTCTGTTTTCCATATTTATTTCTGCATACCTTTCATCTTTGTTTCAACATTCTAACACTCTTAGATAGGTCAATATATTATCTTTTACTTGCAGATTTTTTGTGTGGAAATTTTCTGTGTAAAAGAAGAAAATTTCTCTAACGTTTGAGGGTGTTTTTCAGCATTTCCAGCAAGCTTTTGCTTGCTGGTTTTTGCAGAAACTTACCAGCAACAAGGGGAAATGCTGCCCAAATTCGTCCTCAAGGCTTCATCAAGACAAATCTTCAATTGGGTAACGATTTTCCAACTTTTCCTTGTGTATTTACATGTATTTCAAGCTATTTCATTGATTTTTTCTTGTATATTTGTAAGCTAACATATTGCCAACACCTTGGGAGTGTGCTTGGCCTAGCCAGCCCCCCAAAATCGTCAGGCTAGATTAGTTATTTCATTTCCAAGTCAATTTTTTATTTTTTATTTTTTATTTAAATATTAATATTACCAAGATAGTTTCTGCCCGAGCAGTCGGCCAGGAGCCTATCTAATCTCTGTATCTTCGGAGACATAAGACTAAATGCCCTGCTTTCCTGTGCAGTTATATCTTAGTAATATTAATCTAACTTGCCGACACCTTGGGGGAGTCATCCCCAAAATCGCCTTGGCTTAAAGGAAATTAATTTTTGATTCATTTTTATTTTTCATATTGCCGACACCTTGGGGGAGTCATCCCCAAAATCTCCTTGGCTTAAGGGAAATTTGATTCTAACTTATTTTTGCTTTTCATATTGCCGGCACTTTGGGGGAGTCATCCCCAAAATCCCCTTGGCTTAAAGGGAAATTAACTTGTGATGATTTACAATGCTATCTAGTTAGAATATCTTTAGTTATCATCATTTTTAAGTTTTATTTCCTTCAAGTTGTTTCATTTTATATGCTTATGCTCTCATGGTAGATGGCTAGATGATTTAGATGCAATCCTAAATGCTATAGCTCGTCTTTTCATTTAGTTATTTGCAAATCTTTTATGCATATGACGTGAGTATGATCTAAGCTTTCCATTCGTTTTGATTTTTCAAAGTACTTTCATTTTCATAAGCTTAGCGTATTATGTGGATGAATGGTTAATTCTTAGATCTATTTTTGGTACCCACTTTAGCTAGACGTCCTTCTTACTTTTGCAATCATTTGCTTATGGTTATGGATGGAAAAATGTTTATATGATGGATGTCTTTGAGCCCACGCTATCACTCATGTTTTGAGCATTTGTACTTCAACTCTTCATTTCATACACGTTTTACACATATGCGTCTTATGTTTATGGGCTAAGCATTTACATTTTCTGCCTTACATTCTGCAAATACTTGCGCTTCATCTTTCAATTTCAATTTTACATGTGGGATGTTACATGGATGAATGGTCTATTATCTTGCAACGTTTCTTTCATGTGATAATATGTTAATGGTGGTTTGATTCACACATTGCAAGCACTCATTTTACACAGCATTTCAGTTCGGCCATGCGCTAAAAACACATTTTTAAGGGTCTAAAACTCTTCTAAAAGCAACCAAACACATCTAAAGACCCACCCGCGGGTCATAATAACATTTAGTAACATTTTAGGGGCCTCATTCGTCCATCTCCACCATCTAAAACGGGTTTGAGGGACACCCAGGGGGAAGTGGCGGGGGACCGTCCCGTGATTCCGTTGGGGGGATCCTTTCTGGGGAGAACTCTTACTGTCAGGGCTGACCTGGGAAGCTATGGTAAGGACTTGTGGCCTTACTATCTTGAGCACCCGGCAGTCATTTGGCCAAGGGAGTAGGAGTTTGAAGCACACACATAGTTTAGGGGGGAAGGAAATCTAAAATTAATCAAATCTTTAAGAAACTCCTAAACACTTAGTTGCATAGATCACTTGTATATGTTTGGGGGGTATTAGATGTATGCATAGGCAAACATATTGGTGAAGGTATCTCATTGATTTATCTATCTTTATGCAACTTTATGGTTATGTATGATGTTTACATGAGCAATTAAGTTACATATTGAATATCTTGTTTATTTGCTTATTGTGGTGTGAATCAGGAAAGTTTTGAGTATCCCACTTGGGGAGGCATCACTTTCCTTGGTTCTTGAGTGCTTTCTGTGATTGTTGCCAGTGAAGGCAGTCCAATAGTGTAAGTGCTATTGGGGCATGCTTGGCTTATGTGTGTGAATCACTTACATCTTGTTTGTATCTAATTTGTATATCTTGTATCTAATTTGTGTATCTTGTTTCTTAAACATTGTAACACTTAGAATTCTTTTGTATAGTTGTAACTTGTGGTTTGGGGTAGTTTAATTTGATTTACTTGTAATATTTGCTGTAATAAACCACCTTCAAACCTTAGTCGACCCCATTGCCCAACCTTAGGCACTAGTCTTAGTTGACTTAGGGAAAGGGCTGACTTTCATATAGATTAGCTTTGCACTTTGCATTTGCTGCTTGATCATCATAGGCTAGTTTTCCCCTTTGGCCTATAACAAATTAAAACTAACTCCTAGAACATTTAACTTAAAATTAATCTAGTAACTAGGGACTACCCCCCTTGGCTTCCCTAGGAGTAAGCCTAGAAGGAAGAGGTTCCAGTCAAGGTGACAGTGTGGATTGGGAACCTAGACATTGTGTCTCCGAGGACACACTAAGTGAGTTGGACTTAGGTCACGTTAGCAAGTGTGCATTATGACGGCAACATAGCCCATCAGATGGTTGCTGGGATGGCAGAGGCAGGACAGAGTTATGACGAGCTTTTGCATGGAGAAGAAGAAGGACGCCCTCATCAGGATGTTTTGGCAGAGATTTGACCTATGCGGATCAACCCCTGCAGATGGGATGATGGCCTTGATGGATATGACGCCACCCAGGACAGGCTGGACGTTTTCTGGAGCAGATGGTAGTGTGCTGGGCTTGTTTGGCACACATGGCAGGTTGCAGGAGCCCCAGAGGGGCCAACGTTTTGCTTGCTGGATGATGATTATGCCCTCTGACATCTCCATTTTTAGCTCATTTTTGGCATTTTAGCATTTAATGTGACAAATAATCAAGTATTGTTAAGTCAGTGTTGTCGGCTGTTTTTTTTTAATGACCTATTTTTGTAATTAAAGGTCATAGAGATGATATAAATTGAGGATGTTTTAGCCTCATTTGGACATAACATAACTTGCTTTCTTGTGAGAGTGATCTCTTTTATCTTTTGTCTTGGATATTTGCTCTTGGAGTGAGGCGCTACACTTGGAAGGATCATCTTTGGCATCCATATGGTGTTCTTATCATTGGAAGGTGTTACAACTAGGGTTTGATAAGCTTTTTCATGAATTTGTAAGCGTTTTTCTCATCAAAACTTCTTGATTGAATGGTTGTTGATTAAATATCTTACATGTATAGTTACATTGTTATTATAATGCTTAATCATTGAAACCCTAGGGAGCCAACACACAAGTAGGTCGTGGCTTTATGTCCCCATGATATGAACTTGTTTAGCCATTGATTAAAGAAGGTTTAGCCTAGCCATAGCTACACTAGCCATTCTTTTTTCTGAGTTAGATTTGAATTATAAGTTGAAGGAGGAAGACGTCCTAGGCCTAATTTAGTTTACACCTAGGGTTTTGACCTTAGGGTTTGAAAAGCCTTGTCTCCAAGCAACACTTTTCAGCCCTAGACTTATAGTTTGAAGCTAGCCGTTTTGCCAAAGAGTTCTAAGGAAAGAGGGAGGAGCATGAGGCCTAGCTTTAGCTACACCGGAATGAGCCTCCTCCCCTTAGGGTTTTGACTTTGTGGCCCTCCTTTTGTAGCACTACAAAGCCTAACTCTCCCGTCCTTAGATTTAGATTCTCCCAAGCCATTAGTCTCTCTCCTTGACTCCATTTACCCTAAGGCACTAGTCTAAGAAGTAAAACATTGAGGTTTTTTGTGCTAAAACAACTCTTTCAAACTCTTTAAATTTGAAACCCTAACTAACCCTAGCGTCTAGACTAACCCTAATTGATGATGACGTCTTGCCTTATTTAGACTTGTGTTTGGACTAAAAGTTGTGGCTGACTCATCCCTTGATAGCCATAGAGGATTTAAGCATTTTCATTGGTTGATTTGTTAAAACGTCCACCTCTTTGACTAGCTAACCAAAACCTAACCAGCAACAATATAGGTGACGTCATACTTGGTAAAACCCTTGCTTGGCCTTAAAACGTTTTGACATTGTCACCTCTTTTTGATAGGCTTTGAGTTGCTGATTATTTTCATAAGCTTGTGTGACACAAACGTTCACTTTTTGCCTTCCAAAAATTGACCTAATACTAGGGCTGACGTCACCCTAAATCTGCAATTGTGACGCAGCAACATTATTTATATATGAGCAGATTTATGATATTTATTGCATTGTGACATAATAAAGATTGATTTTATACATTGAATGCTAATATCTCTTGTGTATTTATTGAAGAAGTGACATAAAATATAAGTATAATTGCAATCATTGACTTCGTCAATAATTACTTTCATCATTGCTCATATGTATTTAAGATAGTCATTGATATCTTTGAAGTACTAACCACTGCAGCACATTCTTTTAGTTTTATTTGCCTTGTCTCGCAAACAGGTGCCATTCAGTGAAGATCTTCTCCTTGACTATCATCTTGGCAGTAATCTGTGAAGGGAAAGCTTGCCTTAACCTTTGAGTCTCTGAACCTTTGATCCTTTCCTTTCAGAACCCCAGATTACTAGGGATGTCTCCGTTGGGATTAGCCACCCAGAATAGAAAGAGCTCCCCATCGAGGTGACAGTGGGTGGGGAAGCTCCTGTTACGCCAGTTTGAGCCTTGACTTCAAGCTGCTTAAACCTTTCCTACAAACTGAGCGATAACAAGGCCGACTTCTCCTTCTGGGTACATGTCTGTTCAGTATATTATTATTATTTCTGGTCGACTTCTTCTCTTGGAGGCTAATAACCTAATATAAATTATCTTCTTGAGCCGACAAGACTTCTAGGGTTATTAGCCAACTCATTAGGGTTTACTCTTGCTTTCCGGAGTCTTCTATTCTCGTCAGGTGTACACATGGAGGTAAATACCTCTCACAACTACCATAATATTAACACTCCCTCCTAGCTAGGGTGGTATTACAGGTAATGGTCTTGAGCACAAAAACATACCATTTACCTGGTAGCATCAACATAGTCGTTTAGACTATCTCATGACTAGATCATGAGCATCACCATCACCATCAGCTGCATCATCTCTCGAAACCATACTTCATCTGAGTAATCAGACCTGATGCTGGATAAGTCACTCAAACCATAGAGTGATACAAGAGTCATTCTTATCATCTAGAAGAGTAAATGCTCTGAACTATTTTCCGTCTGGAAAATCTCTGTTCATCATTCGTTTGGATGATGATTATCTCCACTAAACTGCTGATAGTCTTCAAGGCAATTAGAACAAAAATAGAACACAACTGTGTCTATCCATAGTTGTACATAACTACAATCCAGTGGTACACTACCACACCAAGTAACACACAAGTACTTGATCAGCAACGTATAGTTACGAACAGTGGAACATATCCACCACAGTAGTCTTCATTTACTGTCATACAGTCTTCATAACAAACATCTGATAGCAACCTACACAGAAACAATGTTATGATATAAACTGAATCATCTGGGCCCATCTTTCACTCACATCTGTGAGCTTTGAAAGAATATCTGCCCTCAGAGTAGAACAATGAGATATCTGGACTATTCTTCTCAAGCAAGGAAGAATGACTGTCCTGTCTTCTGAACCTGGACCATTCCCCACCCTGGGCCATTCTTCCTACACTAATCAAAGTGCACCCTGGAGAGAATGTGTAACCCTAAGGAATGCTGAGCTTGGACCATTCCCCACGCTAGGCCATTCCTCCTACACTAATCAAAGTGCACCCTGGAGAGAATGTATAAACCCTAAGGAATGTCTATCTCTGATTGCTGAGCCTGGACCATTCCCCACCCTGGGCCATTCCTCCTACACTAATCAAAGTGCACCCTGGAGAGAATGTATAAACCCTAATGAATGACTGTCCGGACCATTTCCTCTGTTAACCACAAGAGGAAAAGACTGCCCTGTATCAACCTCCAAAACGAACCATTCCTCATGTTAACCACAATGAGAAATCGTTGTCCGGCGAGGTGGGCCAGTCTTCTTGAGTAACCCTCAAGAAGAGAGACTGCCCTAGACCACTCCCCATGTTAACCACAATGGGAAGTCGCTGTCTATGATACATCAGCAATCGGACTACTTCCCATGTTAACCACAATGGGAAGTCACTGTCCGTTAGAAATCTCAATCCACTTTTCGAACAGGAAAGAATCTGTCCAATCTGGACTATTTTTCAAACAAGGATAAATGCTTCAATAATATTTTCAGTGCTCCCTCCTAACCTGGAGATTCATTTCTTCCTTTTTCAATAAGAAGGAAGTTGTTTCCACGAGCTCCAACTTGAGTACGCAAACTCTTTCATCTTGGATAGAAGCTTTACCAAAATGTCTTCTTATCTGCTCATCTGTGGAGATATGTATTGGAGAATCATTTTCTCCTTTCTGGACTTCATCATGGCTAATGTAATGCTTGATTTCAAATATACTTTAGTTTGGAACACTGTGAAGGCTTCATGTAGATCTGAACAATAGAGTATATCATAGTTGGAAAGCTGAAACATATCCATGTGGCACTTCTTCTGTCATCATGAGATTTGATCTACTGAGTAGTCATCTTGATGTTATAGGAAATCTTCACCACGCTTCTGCTATGCACTGGAGGCTCTCCACCAAGTTATCTTCTTCTATCTGCATACAAGAGTCTCTTTCTGGTATGCCTCAAAGTCTTGAGATTGCTCTTCATACGCTCTTTATTCAATTTCTCTGGAGAACATTCTTTGCATTCATCTGATGTAGAATTCTGATGCATGGATGTTGCGAATGATATAATGACTCATGTAGTGATATGTCTGGTGTACTAGAACAAGTAATCATCATAGTCTTCTCCCTCCATCTGGGAGAACCTCTGGTTCTAGATCTCGCAATGCTTTCATTCATAAGTCTTCCATACACCGTTCTTCATCACGACTTTCAGTTCTTCTGCTTGATTGCTTTTAGTGAGTTCATATCAGACTGGTAATCTTGTGATTCTTGATACAATGACTGGTTGTTCTGGTTTCTCTTTCTTTCTTGGAATCCTCATGTTCTTCTTCATGTTTTTCTTTAGCTCTTGGGTCCATGGAGTTTCTTATAGATTCCATGCCCTAGAGATTCCACTTCTTCCTACCATCATAGGATCACGGATCTGGATGGACAACCAGGAATACTTTAAGGCTTCTCTTCTAGGAGGTCTTCTTCTGCAGTTGAACTGAACAGGTACTGTCTTTCATGGTTGCTACCATGGATATATACATTTCATCATCTTCAATGGATCATAGGATTAGCTCCCTCCTAATCCTTGCTTCATGTATAAGTGCATATAATCGGCTCCCTCCGTCTAACAGAGTCCATGCTTCCATTTGCATCCTTATTGTCTTCTACAATATATAATTGGCTCTCTTGTCTAACAGAGTCCATGCTTCCGTCTTCTTGTTTTCTACAAAACGTCATAAGTCTTTTTCCAATTTCCTCTCGATTGCTGACTTCTTTCTATCTTTTATTCTTCTAAGTCTTTTCATGATTGATTCGGCTTATCTTGCAATAGCTTCCACATGATTTGTATTTCATTCTTTCATGTGTATTATCTAATGATATCTATTTTCATCTTGTTTGTTCTTCCATAGGTATGGTTCTTCTTGGAACATATTATCTTCCAAGAGATAGATATACAAGATATGTACAGAGACGATGCAAACAAGGTATGTACAAGGAATAAGAAGAGTGTTGTTACCTTTTAGAAGAAGAAGTCTCTTCCATCCTGCTTAGTCTTCTTTGTAGGTTCCTTTTCTTCAACAGTTGATGCTTCATGTTTCTCCTTCCTTTTCTTTAGTTTGGGACAATGATTCTTGTAGTGACCATACTTTTGACAGTTGAAGCATTGTACTTCTGAAATGTCTTTCTCTTGATTTGGCTTCCTCCTTGAGCCAAACTTCCTTTTGTTCTTGAAGTTCTTGAATCTTGCTGTGAAGGCCTGATCATCGTACTATGAAAATTCCAAGTCCTATCAACTTGCCTTCTGGGTCTGTCTTTGACCACAAAGAGGCTCTAAGTTTTACTGTCTTATGAAGTATAGGTTGTTGTTTTATAACAGCCAACTGTCCAAAACTTTCAAGCTGATTTGTTATGGTTATGTTCTCAATTTGGGTGCTCTAGCATGTCGTTTTTGTCACAGAAAATTAGTACATGCAACTCAAATAAACATAACACACCTAATACATCGTTTACTGTTGAATATGAACAGATCTAAGAACTAATATCGTTCATTTGTAGACACAGGTATTTTTGGTCAACATGACCCTGAACAAAACCCCCCCGGGGAAAACCAGTTTAGAATATGTATGTATATATGAGGAAAGCAGATGAAGGGTTACAGTAAACACAATACAAGATAGAACCTGATACAATAGCAACTCCAACTAAGTTGATATACAAGCTCAAATCCAACAAATGTGCCCCAGAATGGTGCGCCCCTCATGCGAACTGCCAGAACCACTGAATCTGCTCCAACTGCCAACTGTGAGCTTAGATCCGGAAACCCCTCCACAACAATGAAGCTATGTTGAATGGCAACCCTTTGCAACTGATCTCACTGCAATCTGATGGCTAGATATCCTACCAGGCACGAATCAAGCTCCTCAGCTAATGCGCCCCTCTCAGAAGTAGAATAGCTCCAGTAAATAATCAAGGCAAGAAGCTCCAAGCCTCCATGAATGAAAGCAAGCAACCTCCCTCAAGCATCCTCACAAAACTGACCTCATCTCCATAGCTCAAGTGCTCCTCTCTCAACAAGCAAAAACACCAAGTGAAGAATGCACCCTCCTTTCTCCCTTTGCGCCCCTCTTAGACATCAATTAGGAAACCTAGGAAATGAATGGTGGAGATCATCTCATCTCCCATCAAATCAATGGTTGAGATCTCCTCATTCATCCCTAAATCATAAACCCACTTTGGGTTAAGTTGCCTAAGTCAACTTATGTCTCTAATTCACCCCTTTGTGAATTAATAGTCATTTAGGCCAAAAATGACCAAATTTCACTTTATCCAAAGTCAAAGTGAAATTAGACAAAAGTACTAGGTACAAAGTATCATGTCCTTCCCTCATGTGCTAAGGAGGTCAAAAGCACATGGGGAACACCTCCCAAGGTACAAATCTCAACACGTACTTCCTTTGGGGTTTCTCTTTTGCATTGATCCTTGATATAGCAAGTCCAAAGTTCTTCAAATGTCGGATACTCCTTTGTGTTCATGCTTGCGCAAATGCATCCCACGTCTTGCGAAGACCATTGAGTACTATGTTCACCAATTCCTTCTATGAAGTGATCTCTTCAATAGCTTGTAGTTGATCTCTTAACTGGGAGATCCTTACAAAGTATGATGTTATGCTATCATCATCATTCATCTTCATGTCACGGAGCCCATTCTTCAGACTCATAACTTGTCCAATGTTTCTGACTGAGAAGAGATTTGTTAGGGCATCGTACATCTTCTTTGATGAGTCAAGATGGGAGATGTAGGGTATCAAGTGGTCTTTTATAGAATCCACTATGATACTCATGGCATTGATGTCAACATCTTTGAACTTCTCCATAGCTGCAATGTTCTGCAGTTCCTTCTCTTTTCCTTCTTCAAACTCTAGCTTCACGATCTTTCCTTTCATGATATCCAACACTTTATTCTTGGCAAGGATGAGGTCAATCCATTCACTTAAGGTGCCTCAACAAGAGGATTAAGGTTTCTGCAACTACTCCTACTAGTAACCCCAACGACAGTGTCTTGGAAGCTGCTTCTGCTAGTAACCCTAGTGGCAGTTTCTTAGCGAGCTCAATATCCTAGCGACTATGTTTCCTTCCAGCATTTTAGACTGAATGAAGGAGGTGTGGGCCCCATAACCTGTTGGAATATAGAAGATTGTGTGCTCATTTTACCATTGACAATACCCTTGTCACCCAACCATAGGCCGAAGCCACCCTCCGAGCACCTTAACCTTGACTGAGAATTACTTCGAAAGAAAACCGTAGGCTAGATAGCCAAACAAGGTGTAGTGCATCTTCCTCCAAGGATAGCGCACCAACAATAGCTGATCAGATAGTCCAAACCCTAGCCAAGAGATAGTCCAAGCCAATACTGAAATTGGTTGCTGTAGCAGCTGCAGCTGCAGCTCTCCTCCACACGTGCACACCAAACTGGGAACTGCAGTGTGCACCAGTTGCTCTTTGCAATTCTGAGATGTGTCAAATGAGAACTGGCGCCCTGTATTTATAGTGGTTCTGCCAGATTTGCTGGGGCCGACTTCTCCTTCTGGGTACATGTCTGTTTAGTATATTATTATTATTTCTGGCCGACTTCTTCTCTTGGAGGCTAATAACCTAATATAAATTATCTTCTTGAGCCAACAAGACTTCTAGGGTTATTAGCCAACTCATTAGGGTTTACTCTTGCTTTCCGGAGTCTTCTATTCTCGTCAGGTGTACACGTGGAGGTAAATACTTCCCGCAGCTACCATAATATTAATAGCTTTAACCTTTCCACTGTCTAACTGGCTGAAGTAGGAAATACATGAACCAACCATGCCATGGACAAAACAAGACTTCATATGTCTGAATAATCCCTATCCGGGATGACTTGTTGAAGATCCTTTTCCAAGTTTTATTAACTTGGCCCTTTTCTTGGGATCAAACCACCCAAGAAATATATGTTTGCTTTTATTCAACCAAACTTTGAAGTTTGGTAAGCCTTGTAAGTTTTTACTGAAGCTTTGCATTGGACTGTCATGGTGGAAGGCTAACCATTGCTCATAATGATTTGGAGTTGATAAAGTGAAGTTATCTTCCAATTTCCCATTATCTGTCATTGATTCTTCTGACGGCTAAGAGATTGGAACTGGAACTGGAGCTGGAACTGCTTCACTGTTTATTTCAAGATCATCCCAATTGTCAAATATTTTCTCTGAGGAGATGTGTTCCTTGGGAGGAGGGTGGGGATTTGAATTATTTGGATAATCAATCATTTCAAAATCAAAATCCTTTGTTTCCTCATGACCAGTTAATGACTCATCTATAGGCTCTTCCGGAATTTCCAGGTGAAAATCCCTTTCTTGTTCACTATGAAGCTTTGGCTCTATAGGGTTTGAATGCTTAATATATGCTTTTGCCTCTGCTAGGCGGGTTTCCATGGCCTTTAACTGCATTGCATGGACGAATTTCATGGCCTGAATGATATCTGTAAATTTCTCATCAAAATCTGGTGAAGCATCTGAACTGACTGTCTTTATAACTGGAGGTTCCTTCTCCTTTCATTTTTCCATGAAAACATCAATCAATTCTTTACAAGTTTTGACTTGGTTATCCTTGAGCTCCGAGAACCAATCAAGATCATCATCGTCAAAGGACAAGATAAACAACTTCATTTGTATATCTTCATATAAGGAATTGGCGCACCATTTATTGAAGCAATGTGAAACTCTCTTAACATGACGTCTAGCATCAACAATATTATTACTTTAAAAACAAGGCAAATTTTCAATTGCTTTTTCTGGAATCAAATGTGGATAACCACTTATTGCAGAGAAATCGATAGGCCTATAAAGATCATCCATTTCTAAGCCAGACTTATTAGAAAAAAGAAAGGTCTAACAGAGATGGACTGGGACCCAAAAATTATTAAGGATCCTACGAGAAGACAGCTTGGCTAACTTCCTCCAAAAACACCTTTGGGTTTAAGGATGAAGCTAAGCAAACCATGAGTTCCTCGTTGCATAATACTTCGTCAAATTATTTTGAAGTGGAGTCGCCAGATGATCGAGTTTATTATAAACAAACAAGAAGCATCAAACAAAGCAAAAAGCAAAAAGGAAAACAAGTCGTGTTCCGGGAATAGAAAGATTTATCCCCGACAACGGCGCCAAAAATGTTGTCGTCCTTATACACACCTGGGGTAACGTGGAAGAAATCTTCAATCCACTTGGTGTGTCCTTGGGGGCAAGTTTCAAGTCAAGGTGCTGTCACCTGATGCTCAACTCCTCCGTCTAGGCCAACTCCTAGCGAAGCCAAGGCAGGTAGTCCCTATGAAAATAATCTAAGGCTCTTTAACTAAGAAAGCAAAAAAGAACTTAAAGCTAGGAGTTTAATGCTTGAAATAAAACCAACCATTCAACATTTAACATTTATCATCATTTAGATAATCCCATAAAGCAGTTGCCCATAAACATTCATATATCAAAGGATACAAGATCTACAAGATTTAAGCATATAAGTTAGACAATGTGTATGAATGTAAAGATTGCTCACATGAAAAATATACCAATTGTACCAGTGCCTTAAATGGAGTCATGGGCAAATGTTGAGAGAAAGTTTTATTAAGGTAAATTAAATGTTCAATTAGTGAGAGAATGTGGCCCCTTTGGAGGCTAACTCTTTTTTTGGAAACTTTTTGGAAACTTGCGGAGAGTTTACCGAAACCCAAGAGGTCTCACCAGTAAACTCACTAAAAGTGTTGGATGTCCAAAACGGGTGGGAAGCCAGGTCTCGAGAGGGCCCGCCTTACTTCGTAGGTCACTTTTAGGCCTTTTGTCGCGCATCAAACTAACTACTTCAGAGATTTTCCTAATTAGACTACAAACAAGGTTCAATTACTTTGCAAAAAAGATAAATTTAGTACCCTGCTTTTTAGAAAAAAACTTGAACAAGTACTTGAAATGAAAGATTTTTGCAACACTTAAAGGAGTTAAATTATGTACCTTGCTTTGTAATTGAAATAAATGAGAAACTGCAGGATACTTTAGAAATTAAAAAGGTTGCAAGATTTATTGCTGAAAGTAATAAATGAAGTAATCTAATCTAAACATGCACGAGAGATTCAAGATTCCTTTTAATTAGCCATGCATGTGAAATATGAGTGTGTGTTCGATTTACTTGACTTGTGTGTTTGAGATAAAAGATTTAGGTATGCATCAAGAAAGAAAACCACACAAAGACGCACAAATCCCCCTAATGGGGATGGAGAAATTGGGCACAAAAGGGCCCGCTTTTATTGCAACTATTACACTGAGAACAAAGGTTCTCTTTGAGCTTTAGCTTATAAGAAAGAAAAGGGATCCTTATAACTTTTGGATCTTGAAGAAGTTACAAGAAAAGAAGAAATGAGAGAAACTTCGTTGATGAAGTTCAAACCCCCCAGGTCGCTCTAGAAGCCTTGATTTCGCCAAAATTTGGCGGAATCTTCCCTTGAACCTGTTATTGCTGCAAGAAAACAGAAAACAAAGTTTATTAAAGCATGATGGAAAAGATTTTAAAAACTAAAAATTTTTATCAAAAAAATTTAGAAAAGTTTCTAAGGCAAAAATTGAAATATTTTAGACTTTTTGGACAGTTTGCATGAACCTAACTTAGGCTCTTCTAGCTGTTTCTGTTTTCTTTCCTAAAACATCGAGCATAGGGCAGCTAGGTAGCTTGATTTTAAACTCGAAACGAGACACTTAACTAACTTCAAATCTAGGAGAAAATATGTTAGAAAATGCCCTAGATCTACTTCTTTAAATTGAAAGAATTTTAAATTAGATCTAGATACTTTGCATGCAAAAGAAACTAATCTAAACTTTTATATTTAAACTAACTTCTCAAGCATGCATGCAAAAGGTAACCAAATAATTTTGAAGAAAGTTTGAGAGGGAGAAAAGAAGAAACTCTTTTTCTTTCAAAAATTGAAATTGTGGGCTATGGGGTCCTTTGATAAAGAGTAGAGGGAGCTCAATCCTTTGAAACTCTTGGACAATGACGGTTGAAGCAACAACCTATCAACCCTCCAAGCTTGAAGAACCTGCAACAATGTACTCCAATCCTGCAAAGATTTGTTAAAAGGTCTTCCCTACAAAACAACGCTCAAATATGCATGTTAGTTTAACCGAAAACGAAGCATGCAATACAAAAGTCTATGGTTTATAAGAAAAAAATAAGATGAATCAAACTAGATTTATCTTACCCTACTGTATGATAGCATACCTTCAAAGCCTTGCAAATCAATTACAAAATTGAAATACAAGATACAAGTTACCTCATAAAAATAGCACTAGATGCAAGCATCCACACATAGCATCAACACCAATAGAACTCCAAAAGTCTTCTTTATTCAATTCATAAATGATACAATGATACAATAGTGGTCTATCTTCCCAAGCTCCAACTCTAACGAATGGAGGAGGGGTAGCCTTGCTTATATAGCCAAGGTGATGACAACTCCAAAGAGGGGACGCGCTAGGGTTTTGGTAATGCGTGAGTGAAGGGGAGATGCGTGGGGTTGAGAAGAGTGGGGCATGAGTGAAGGAGGAGAGGTGTAGAGTGGAGAGGTAGTGTAGTAAGGTGATGGGTGAGTGAGGTGGAGTGAAGTGAGGATGAGTGGAGTGAGGTGGAGTGTAAGGGTTAGTTAGGAAATGCGAATGTGCCTTGGGATGTGCACCATCTCACTAAGTGGGGTCGAGTCCCCACTTTGGGATCTCCTCCACGCAATTAACCTCTAGTGAAGTCGCCCTCACCTTTACTTAACTCGCCTAGGCCTCTAGTTAACTGGGGACATGAGAAAAACATGTTTCCAACGTGTTCCCTAGTTCTCCTAAAAAATAGGAAATGAATTAAATCACCCATTTTTCGTAATTTTCGAGTAAATTTCATTTTTGAGTGATAATAATCACTTTTTTTGTCTCGAAAAAAGGGAAATATGGGTTTAAATGATACTCTGGACTAGAAAACGACCATAAATATGGCATCTGACAATGTTTGATGCCATATTTTTATAATTTATTGACTCGGAATTTAAAAATTCCATTTTTGCGGGAATTTAATTGATTCACTAAAACATTAAAAAAAACCTATCGAACCTAGCCGCAATTTCCAAATGACTCAATCAAGATGACCTAGTATGAGCTCATATACATTTAGACACGCATTGGTTTTCCATGCCAAGGCCTAACCACCAGCACATACTCCAGCTCTGTAGTCAGTCCTCTGAGTGAAAAAACTTAGAAATTATTTAATCGCTCACAAAGGCAAGCAGAAAAAATAATTAACAAGTTAAAAAAACACTCTAGATTACATGCTCGTACCTAGGTCTTAGGTGGCCAATCGCCTTTTACAATATCTCATACTTAGGTCATTTATTACAATGGCGAAAATTACGGAAAAAGGTGGTCTCTTGAAAGACCAGCTGAACTCTGAACTCTGTCATACGAGCAATGACTGCTCAATCTTTGGCGGCTCTTCAGGAAATCCAGCTTGTGCAAATGGTGGATAACACCGCCCAAACCCATTTTTACCCCAAAGACTAAGGAGACCAGACCACCTCAGAGAGATTGGACCGGGAAGCCCAAACTGGATAAAGAAACTAGGAGAGAATTGAGGAAAAAGAAATTGTGTTTCAGCTGTCAGGAACCATGGGCACCAGGACACAAATGTGTTGGGAAGGACAAAACGGGCAAGGCCCATTACATTGAGGTATACTCTGACAGTGACAGTGATGAGGATGAGGAGGTGGAGCAGGCACAGGATGGGGGACATCCAGCATCAGGAGAGGAGTCTTCACAGGCTAGGGCTAAGGGCCCAGTCATGGCTTGGATGTCAGGATTTCCGAGGTATCATACCTTCAGGGCCAGAGGTGTCCTACAGGGCACAAGGTGACAGTCTTGATTGAAGGGGGAGAATCCCACAACTTCATTGACGCTAACATGGTCGAGAGGAGAGGAATTCCGACATAAGAATTTGATGGGTTCACAATAGTCATACCAAGAGGCCACCAGATGAGTTGCACCGAGTGGATTCCCAAGCTCACAATAACCATGTGAAACTACTCAATGACAGATGATTTCTTTGTGGTGGACGTACTAGACACCAATGTAGTGGTGGGTGTTCAATGGCTTTACTCTATTGGGAGATATACTATTGATCAGAGAACCATGGAGATGGAGTTCACATGCTCGAATGGCAAGAAAGTGGTCCTACGAGCCATGCACCAGTACTCGCCAAGATTGTGTCATCATACAACATGGAGGCAGTCATGAGGCATGGTGATATAGAGTGGGTGGGTTGTAGAGTGTTTTATTTTTGACAGAGAGCCTCTAGACTGTCTGTAGCAGCTTCCAGAGGACTTACAGGTATTACTCCGCAAACATCATAAGGTATTTAGTGACATTCCTCCTGGCATTTCACCTAATAGAGGTTTTGAGCATATCATAGAGTTAGAAGAGGGTGTCCAAGCAGTTATCACAAACCCCTATCGGCACCCTAAAGTTTACAAGGACGAGATTGAAAAAAACATCAAAGAATTGTTGAAAATGGGCCACATCCGCCCTAGTTCCAACCCGTTTGCCTCTTCAGTTGTCTTAGTCAAGAAGAAGGACAATACTCTGTGGATGTGTATTGACTACATGGCTCTAAACAAGAAAACGATCAAGAATCGGTACCCGATACCCAAGATCGATGAATTAATGGATGAGCTCAGGGGAGGTAAATTTTTCTCAAAGATTGATCTTCAGTTAGGGTACCATCAGATTAAGGTACAAGAACAGGACGTACCTAAGACAACCTTTTGATGCCATTATGGGCATTATGAGTTTCTGGTCATGCCATTCGGGCTAACTAATGCCTCTGCCACTTTCCAATCGTGCATGAATCATGTGTTCAATAAGCAGCTGAGGAAGTTCTTATTGGTCTTCTTTGACGACATCCTCATATACAACAAAACTTGGGAAGACCATCTGCGACATCTTGATGAAGTACTTGGTATTATTGAGAGTCAGTAGTTGTATGCAAAGGAATCCAAGTGCGAGTATGGTATGACAGAGATGCTCTACTTGGGGCACGTGATTGGGGCGAATGGAGTACAAGTGCACCTAGAAAATATCAGGGCAATCATTGAGTGGCCAACTCCTAGGAATGTGACAGAACTAAAGATTTTCCTTGGTCTCTGTACTTACTACAGGAAATTTGTTAAAGGATTCTCACAGTTGACAGTGCCACTGAACGATCTCACCAAAAAGGGGGCTTTCGTTTGGATAGAGGAGGCCCAGGAGACATTCTAGAAAATGAAGCAGGTGATGAGCTCATTCCCTGTTCTAGCACTCCCTGATTTCACTCAGCCCTTTGTCTTTGGAGTGTGATGCTTCAAGGATAGGGATAGGGGCCGTCTTGATGTAGAATAACCATCCCATTGCTTTTGAAAGTCGCAAATTCAAGGAGTATGAGCAGCATTATTCGATATACGACAAGGAGGTGTTGGCCATCATGCATGCATTGGCCAAGTTCAGGCAATACTTGGCAAGGAACCGGTTTAAGGTAAAGACATATCACAATAGCCTAAGATTCCTCATGGAGCAAAAAGAATTGAGTGAGCGACAACAGAAGTGGATCAGTAAGATTCAAGCTTATGATTTTTGAGATAGAGCATGTGAAGGGAAAGAACAATGTGTTGGTTGATGCTCTTTTCAGAATACCACCCACTCTCTCACTCATAGAGGTTTTAGTGGATTAGAAAGCTCTATTGTTGGTAGAGTATTCCAAGAACCAGTTTGCTTGTGAGATCCTCGATGGACGAACATAGGATGATCGCTACAGAGTTGTCGATGACATCATTTATTATAAGTATAGGATCTACCTTGTGCCAGAGTCTTAGCTTAAGGAAAAAATTATGCAGGTAGCACACAGTTCCCCATTGACAGGACACCCTGGGTACTTGAAAACCTACAGGAAGATCAGGGAAAGATTTGCATGGAAGGGCCTTAAAACCGATGTGCTGAGATTCGTAAGGGAATGCAACGTCTGCCAACAGAATAAGGAAGAGCACACTCATCCTGTTGAACTACTACAACCACTTCCCATTCCGAACAAAAATGGGAAAGCATCTCTATGGATTTCATCATTGGGTTGCCCTAGGTACAGGGGAAGGATTGCATTTATGTGGCGGTTGGCAGGCTGACAAAGTTTGCACACTTCTTTGCCATACCCTCTAGGTATTCAGCAGCACAGGTGGCCGAGCTTTTCTTCAGAGAAGTATTCTGATTGCATGGATTGCCACAAAATATCGTCAGTGACAGGGATCCTCGATTCATGGGAGGATTCTGGCAGGAATTATTTAGACTAGTCGGAACAAAGATGACACCGAGCACCAGTTATCATCCTCAGACTGATGGATAGATCGAAATTGTAAACAAATGGTTAGAGGGCTATCTGAGGAATTATGTGTCAGGGCAACAAAAAGCATGGATAAAATGGCTCCACTTGGGGGAACACTGCTACAATACCATGTTCCATATGTCGATCGAGATGACACCCTTCCGAGCCTTGTATGGTTATGACACTGACATTCGTGGACCAAATATTTGGTGACTGTAGAGTGTCTACGACAAAAGATTGGATACAGGAAAGCCAGGACATCCTACGGGTTCTCAGAGAGCAGTCAGCTCATAATCGACAGAAGATGTATGCTGACAGGCATTGGGTAGAGCACATCCTTGAGGTGGGGGATCTGGTATATTTACAATTGCATCCTTACAGGAAATCCTCACTCAAAATGAAAGGGGCAGGAAAACTAAAACCCAGATTCTATGGACCTTATCGCATCTCGAGGAGAATTGGGGAGGTGGCGTATGAGCTAGAGCTGCAAAAGGGTAGTAAGATACATAACGTGTTCCACGTTTCATGCCTCGAGAAGGCAGTGGGGTAGCATATCACCACTTCCACTGATTTGCCACCCATGGACGAAGAAGGACAGTTGGTTCTAGTTCCTGAAGCAATCTTAGAAGTAAGGGAACCCAGGTTGAGGAATCGCACCATCAAAGAATATCTGGTTAAATGGAAGGACTTGCCTACATAAGATGCAACCTGGGAAGGAGAGCAGGTGCTTCAACATCCAAGATTGAGTTTGCTTGAGGACAAGCAATCTTGGGCGGGAAGGACTGTAATGTCCCCTTCCGAATAAAGGCACTGTTATCCCCGATATCTAGGGATAACTAGGAGATCATGTCTCGAGGCC
>CBVK0100043810.1:1478-30960 GCA_900067695.1 Picea abies
TCCCAAGTTGTTCTTAAGGGGGGATGTTAGGATATTTAGACACTTAGGAGTTAGTTAATATCTACTTGGTCTAATGTGTCATTAGGTAAAAATGTGTTTCTTAGTGTGTTTCTTTAGTATGCATTTGTAGTTAGGAAATCCGATGGTCACGATATGTTCCCAACATAGAGCGATCTAACGATTCATATTCTCCTTGATTTTAATGACCATTGATCCTTGGCTTAACACTCAATTGGTCGATGATATATATTTAAAGAGCATGGAGGGTCATTTGCTAATGATTGATTGTGAGAAAATCTCTTGTAGAATCTCTCTGTAATATTTTTCTTTTGCATTAATAAACTACTCCAAGTGGCCTCGTAGGGGTTTTACCACATCAAAACATCGATGTGTTTGTAATTGATATATTTGTTTGAGTGGTTACTAAAGGTGTTCATCCTCTATTGGAATACCTGTGTTGTCGAACATGGTATCAGAGCCCGTTTGAAGACTCGTTCCTATTGTAGATCGAGATCATGAAGCCGAGTTGCCTCATCTCCATTTTCTTCCATTTATGTACATTTTTGGGATGAGAGGATTGTTCCATTGCATCCAGAGTGCTCATTTCAATTAGGAACACTTCTTGTTTCACTCAAAAAGGTTTCCATTTTCCCAAGATACGACCATTTTCAGTTAGATCTGGAGGTATAAAGCTTGAATACGCCCTTATAAATTTTTTTGTAGAGTACTATTTCAGTTTTATATTGTTCTTTTCTGGGTTGCTACTCTTTTAGATCTACATATTCTCTTTGTCCTGTGCCTTGTACGATCTCGAAAAATCATAAATAGATAGGAAAATGTGCATTTTCCAGGTAAGCTAACCGAGATCTAACCCTTGTTGTCATCGAGAAGTGAAATTTTGTTCTTGTGTGAAAAGAATTTTTTTTAGCACGCTCTCCAAGGCTACCTTCAACAACAACAACACAAAAAACACCCCCAATCCTCTTGCTAAACAATAAGTCTCTCTTTTTGTTACTTTTTTTTGAAAAAGTTCAAGTCTCTTTTTGTTATTTTTTTTTTAAAGTTCATGCTCTATTCTAAAGTGTATTTCACTTCAAGTATAAACATGAATCACTATAAGAAGCTTTTAGAGTTATTTATTTTTCATCCATATTTTCTTTTATAAATTAACTTCATTGTAAAAGTGATCCCCACTTCTTTTTATAAAAGTGAGTCACTTCATAAAGCAACTTACACCATCACATGGTCCTTTGGTTACCATTTATGTCGTTTTTTAAAAGGACATAACTTTCACATCTGAAGTCCATTTTCAATGCCTTTTTTTTAAAACCTCCTAATTTTTTGAGATCTTTCCATCCAAATCATCACTTTTAGTTTTTAAATCCATATTATCTACATATTTAATATGTATTATTCAATTAATCTTTTGCTTACTAGCACCAACTACTTCCAATGGAAATCCCATTTGGAGGATTTATTAAGAAGTAAAGGCTTGTACTAGATTACCTTGGGAAAGGAAACATAACCTATTGATGTTGATAAGAAAGTCAAATGGGATAATGGGAACGAAAAAGCATGTGGACTAATTGGAATTTCCATCTCTCCTTATTTAAGGTTCCACCTTCAAAAAATTGATAAACCCGATGAAGCTTGGGAAAATATTGAATTTGTGTTTGGTAAACACAATATTATTCAAGCAAAACAATTAGAAAATCAAGTACTAACTTTAAGTCCAAGTGATTTTTCTTGCATTGATGACTATCTATCTAATTTTAAAACACTCATAATTTTATGTGAAGAATGTAAGACAAAGACGGATGAACAATATTGCATCTATATTATTCTTTCTAAGCTAGGTAGTGCATATTCTGTGCTTTTATCTACCTTTTATACCACGAAAGAGGCTCTGGGGACAACTTATCAAAAACTCACTCTTGAGTCCTTTTGTGATGCTTTGATTAGAGAGAAAGATAAGCTTGTACAACTTGGAGTGATCAGCACTGCATGTACCTCCAACAAAGCCTTAGTCATCCATCAGAAAGATAAACCCAATAATCCAAAGAAGAAACATCCTCGCCACAACAACAAGCAACATAAGGGTCTCGAACCTATTTAGATAACTTCCGCTCCTAAACGTGACAAAATAGAAAAATATAAAAATAAGAAGATTGACACACATTGAAACTTTTGTGATAAAGATGGTCATGATGAGTCCAAATGTTTCAATAAGATGTCATCTTTAGAAGAAACGATGAAGAATCACACCATCAGTATTGATTCTACTACTTCTTCTTCTTCTCATGGACATGCACTTTTTGCTTCTGGTTTCTCCTTCAATACAACTTCTACTTCTTCTTTTGATGAGTGGCTTATTGATTCTAGAGAATATTATCATATGGATAAGGATAAAGACATATTTTCTTCTTTAAATGAATGTAACACTAAGAAAATATTTGTTGGTGATGATAGATCTCTTAGTGTTGAAGGACCCAGAACATTTCAAGTAGAAAATGGTCATTTCAATGATGCATTATGTGTTCCAAGTCTTTCTTGTAACCTTCTATTAGTATATCAAATCACTCATTCAAGTGAAGGTAAAACCGTAGAGTTTTCACCTCACCAAGTTGTAATCAAGGATCTAAAATATCCTAAGCATGTTCTTGCAACTAGAATTCCTGATGATATTACCAGGTTGTACATGTTTGACAAATTTGGGTCATCATGTCTTACATCAGTTTTTGTTTCTCACAACGATGACTTGAACAAACTTTGGAATGAGTGGTTTGGTCATCTAAATTATCGTTCATTGCAACAACTATGTAATCAACAAATGGTGATTGGTATTCCTCATGTTTCATTCATAGATGGTGTTTGTGTTGATTGTGTTCTCGATAAACATCATCGGGACAGTTTTGACAAACGTTCCTCTTGGCATGCCTCAGGCCCTTTGCAACTTGTTCACAATGATTTTTGCGGTCCACATTTTTCTCCTTCTTTTTATGGGTGAAAATATTTCTTAAATTTCATTGATGATTTTTCCAGACGTACTTGGGTTTACTTCTTAAAACTTAGGAGTGAAGTTTTTGACAAGCTTTTGTCCTACAAGGCCCTTTTAGAAAAGCAATTTGGACATCAAATTCAAAGGTTAAGAACATATATTGGAGGAGAATATGTGAACAATAATTTTACAATTTACTGCACTACATAGGGAATCCAAATGCAATACATTGTTTCATATACACCACAAGAAAATGGTGTTGCTGAGAGAAAGAACCACACATTAAAAGAAATGGCTAATTGTATGATCTAATCTAAGGGATTAAGTCTAAAGTATTGGGTGGAAGCCATCAAATGTGAAAATTACATAGTAAATCGCACTGCCACAAGGGTTCTTAAAAATATAAGACAAGAATAAGCTTGGACTAAAATTAAACGAGATGTAATTCACTTCCATGTATTTGGAAGTATAACATGGGCTCACATTCTTGATGATAAAAGGAAAGCATTGTAGCCTAAAAGTGAGAACTGTATGTTTGTTGGTTATTCTGAAGATGTCAAAGATTATAGACTTCTTCAACCACATTGTAATGAAATTATTATTATAAGAGATGCTAAATTTGATGAAAATCTCTTGGCTTACGAGCCTAATTTGACATTTGTGACTTCTTTGTTCTGCGAGCCTAATTTGACGTTTGTGCCTTCTTCGGCCTGCGAGCCATCTTCGGCGTTTGTGCCTTCTCCTGTTCTAGTTTCTTCTTCAGATGATGATAGTGAGGATGAAAATCCACCTCCGCCTACTCACCTTCCTCCAGATGAGTCCTTTGAACCTGAACCAACACAAGCTCCAACTCCACCGCTTCTTAGATGGGTCCATTCAAAACAAGAAGCAATTGGTGTTCTTGTCGGTGATACTTCAGGTCAGCGTTGGACATGTTCACAGTTCCAGAAAGTCTATTCTCTTTTGGATCAATTTTTAGAGATTCATGATCCAGAGACATTTGCAGAATCTTCAGGTCATCCAAATTGGGATACAACAATGAATGCAGATTATCATTCTTTAATGGAAAATGATGCTTGGGATCTTGTACCTCTTCTGAAAGGAAGAAAACTTATTAGATGTAAATAGGTATACATAATTAAGTATGCATCAAATTGAAGTGTTGAAATACACAAGGCTTGGTTAGTTGACAAAGGATTTTCCCAAATTGAAGGAATTTACCGTAATGAAACCTTTTCCTTTGTAGCCAAAATGAATTCCATCTTCCTTTTTCTTTCCCTTGCTGCCTCACATAAATGGGAGGACCATCAGATGAATGTTAAATATTCCTTCTTGCATGGAGATTTGCAAGAATAAATATACATGGAACAACCTCCTAGCTATGTCTATAATGACTCTAGCCTTGCTTGTCACCTCAATAAATATCTTTATGGTCTTAAGAAATCTCCCCGAGCTTGGTATGCCAAAATGGACAACTTTCTTATTGCCACTGGATTCTCTAGATACCATTTTGATCCTAATGTATATACCAAGAAAGTAGGAAGCCATATCATAATCCTTGTCCTTTATGTTGATGACCTTATCCTTACTGGTAGTGACTCAAAAATTTTAAACCATTTTAAAACTAGCCTTAAGAAGAAATTTGAAATGATAGACGTAGGATTTTTGCACTATTTCCTTGGGCTCCAAGTTTTTCAAACCAATGAAGGAATTTTTCTTTCCCAATATAGGTATGCATGTGACCTTCTTCATCGCTTTCACATGAAAAATTGTAAACCAACCCCTTCTCCCTTCTAGTCCGGAGTCAAGCTTCCTGCCACCTGTACTTCTCCTAAATTTGATTCCACCTTGTAGTGTCAGCTAGTTGGTAGCCTCTTATACTTGACTCATACATGTCCTTACCTTTCCTTTTTTGTTGTTCTTATTTCCTGGTATATCCAAACACCTCATGAAAGCCACTGGAAAGAAGATAAAAGGATATTTTTCTATGTTCATGGTACAATTCAGTTCAAGATACATTAGAATTCAGGGGGGGGGCTCCTTTATTGGTTGGTTTCACTGATTCAAATTGGGCCAATGACCCTGATGATAGGAAGTCTATTGTAGGTTATGTTTTCATCCTTGTTTCAGGACCTGCCACTTGGGCCTGTAAGAAACAACATGATATTTCACTTTCTTTAGTAGAAGCAGAGTACCGAGAAGCGGTAAATGCAAGTCAAGAATCCTTATGGCTTCGACAAATTCTTTCATAGTTTGGATTCCAACACCAGCATCTGACCAACCTTTGGTGTGACAATCAGAGTTCCATCAAGTTCTCCAAAGACCCAGTTCAACATCAGTGCAACAAACACATCGAGCTACACATATACTTCATCAGAAAGCTCATTCATGATCAAGTTATTGAAGTGCTCTTTTTCCCTATAGAAGATCAAGTTGCAGCATTTTCACAAAGTCTCTTATAGAAGAAAATTTTTCAAAATTTCAATCTATGTTAGGAGTTCATGAAGTGGTCATCAACAGGGGATAGGATCTAATGCCTCCTTCCTTCTCCTATTGTGTCACTATTGTAAATCCTTCAATCCTATCCCAAGTTGTTCTTAAGAGGGGATGTTAGTATATTTAGACACTCATGAGTTAGTTAATATCTACTTGGTCTAATGGGTCATTAGGTAAAAGTTTGTTTCTTAGTGTGTTTATTTAGTATGCATTTGTCGTTAGAAAATATGATGGTCACAATATGTTCTTGACATAGAGTGATCCAACGGTTCATATTCTCCTCGATCTTAATGACCATTCATCTGTGGATTAACACACGATTGGTCTATGATATCTATTTAAAGAGAATGGAGGGTCATTTTCCAACAATATATTGTGAGAAACTCTCTTGTAAAATATCTCTGTAATATTTTTCTTTTGCATTAATAAACTGCTCCAAGTGGCCACATTGGTTGGGGTCGTGGATGTTTCCCCATAGGTGTTTCACCAGGTCAAAACATTGGCGTGTTGATATTTGATCTGGTTGTGTGAGTGGTTACTGAATGTGTTCATCCTCTTTTGTAATACATTTTTTGTCCAACAGTTTGTGGAAATTTATGAACGCTTTAACACTGAAACACACCATCTAGGTCATTTGACCAAGTTGAAATAGTCTAGTATCATGGAAGACTTTATCGTCAGATTTGAGCACTTGGATTTGAGAATGGAGGGAATGTGATATGTCTTATTAAATGAATTCTTTATCAATGTCATAAAGGATGAAATTCAATCCCAGGTCCTCATTGATTGCCGCTAGACTTGGTTATAAGCTACTAGACATGCCAAGGAATCCCAATAGGTTGTATTTTCCTAGAATGAAAAAAAATCTTTTTTCATCTCCCTTGACCTACCAATACCGCCCCTCATTCCACTCCTCTCAAGATCTAAAAATTAACTCAGGAAGAAATGGATGAATTCCACCTCAAGGGTGTTTTCTATAATTTTGACAAAAAATATTTTCCGAGGAACAAGTGTAAGGAACATAATATTTTTATGGCTAGTTTTTAGGATGTTGTTGATGAGGAGGCCAAAGTTTCCCCTATGGAATATCTACCTTCGTGGCCAAGCAATACCAAATTGGTGTATGATACCTCGTTGTTTGTGGGACAAGGGACCCTCCTCCGCTCAATGATTTGACTGGTAAAGTCTACATAGGTATACATACACTACCCCCCTCTAGATTTGAACTTGTGACCTCTTAAGAGGAAACACATGTTCTTAACCATTAGGCCCACTCAGGCTGTATTGTGTTTTTTATAAGGTTTTAAATTTAAATAATTTAAATTTAAATTAAATAAACATTATTTAAATTAACAATGTGAGTTGCCAATAAATGATCCTACTCCTCGCTCTGATCCACTAGAAGTTGAACCACTAATTTCACTACATTCCCTCCCTGTCTTCTCTACTTCCCAAACCTGGAAGATAATTTCCTACATTAAGCATATGATATTCATAATCCTCATTGACATTGGCAGCACCCATAATTTTATTCATCGCCGCATTTCCTAGGAAATCAATTTCTATATATGTGTAGTCAAAAAATTTCAAATCATTATTTCCAATGGTGGTTCCATGAAATGTGGTAGCCATTGTGAAAATGTGGGCCTACAAATTGGTCGATACCACTTGGAATCTCATAATTTTTCTATCGACATGGGAAGATGAGACACTATGGTTAGTGTTGAATGATTATGAATTCGCGGCCCTATCCTCATGGAATTTAAGAACCTAACCATGTAATTTCACTAGGAGGGACAATAGTATAAATTCCAAGGCATCACAACAAGTTCACCTGAGATCATCGGTTCCCATCGAATGGTAAAGCTACTCAAAAAAGGTCATTCTGGAATTATTTCCCAACTCCATTCCATTCACGTCATTGAGACACCCTCTGTGCACCCTGACATTCAATTTATACTCTCCCTACACCAAGATTTCTTTAACACTCCCCATGGAATTCCCCCTTTCCATGGTGCCCATGATCATTCCACTCCTCTAGTACCATGCAGTCTTCCTCCCAACATTCTCCCTTATCGTCATCCCTTTACCTAGAAAAATGAAATTGATAAAATTGTTCAAGAATTGTTAGAAGCAAGTGTTATACATCCTATTACCAACCCCTATTAGTCTCCAATAGTCATGGTATTGTGTATTTATTTTTTGTGCCATAAACAAACTTACAATCAAAGACTAATTTCCCATTTATGTCATTGATGACCTTTTAGATGAATTGAGTGGTGGTCAATACTTTACAAAAATCGAGCTATGTTTTGGCTACCACTAGATATGTATGAAAGAGGAAGACATCCCCAATACTGCCTTTAGAGCTCATGAGGGTCACTATGAGTTCTTGGTCATTCCCTTTGTCCTTTGTAATTCCCCATCCACTTTTCAAAGTCTCATGAATCATGTATTTTGTCATTTCCTCCATCATTTTTTCTTAGTTTTCTTTGATGATATTCTCATCTATAGAAAAACTTGGAAATCCCATCTTTCCCATGTGGATTAAGTTCTCCATCTATTGTCTAAGAAAAAATGTTTTATCAAACAATACAAAAGTGAAAGGATGGTGTACGGGTCAATCCTATTGTAGGAAAGGATGGTGTATGGGTCAATCCTAAGAAAATTGATGCAATGAAGGATTGGAATTTCCCTAAAAATCTTAAAACATTTCATGGTTTCTTGGGTTTAATAGTGTATTATTGCAATTTTGTTTTCAATTATGGGAAAATTGGATCTCTTCTCACTAATATCCTTAAACGGAATGATTCTAGTTGGACCCCAATAACTGATCAATCACTCCAAGCCTTGAAAGATGCTATGTGCACAACTCCTATATTGACATTGTCCAACTTCACCAAGACTTTTGTCCTAGAATGTGATGTGTTAGGGAAAGGAATTGGGGCAGTCCTCATGCAACATGGTCAATCATTGGCTTTCACTACCAAATAATGATCAGAGAAACATTTGGGCCAATCAACCTATGAAAAGGAAATGTTTGGTATTTTTCATGCAGTGGATATAAGGTGTCCTTGTCTATTGGGGTAATGCTTCCAAATTAAAACTAATCATCATAGCCTCAAGTATTTTCTGGAACAAAACATTTCATCCTCAGAGAAACAAAAATGGGTGACCAAGATGTTTGGATATTATTACGAGATCATCTACAATAAGGTAAGATAAAATGTTCTTGGTCATTCTCTTTCAAGTAAATATGAAGAATAAGGGTCCATATTTTCCTTCTCATTCATTGTAGTAGATTAGATTCAAGCCATTCACTAGGAATGGTTGCAAGACCCCACACTTTCTAGCCTGATCCAAAATTTACAATAGGATCCTCAAGCTTTCCTAGGGTATTATTGGCACAATGAAGATATTCTATATAAAGGTCACCTATATTTAAGAAAATAGGAAAACCTTAAATCCATGGTGATCTCTAAGTTTCATGCTTCACCTATAGTTGGGAATTCATGGTTTACCAAAACCTATGAATGAGTCAAACATTCTTTTCTCTGGGACGGTACAAAACAAGACATCTACACCTTTGTGGCTGAATGTGATACCTTCTATTTGGAGGTCTATTTCTATGGATTTCATTGTTGTCTTACCTAAATTGGGAAATAATTCAGTCATCGTGGTAGTAGTAGATCGTCTTTCCAAATATGCTCGTTTTTGTGCTCTTCAAAACCCATTCATTGCATCCAAAGTTGCTCAAATTTTTATGGATAATATTTTCAAACTCTATGGTATGCCTCATTCTACTGTCTCTAGCAAAGATCCAAATTTCACCAACATTTTTGGAAAGAATTATTCAGGCTCCAAGTAACCCAATTACATCTCATGACCGCAACCTATCATCCACAGATTGATGGAAAAACTGAAGTTGTCAACAACTGTTTGGAAAGATATTTGTGGTGTTTTGAATCTGACATAAAAAATAAGTGGACCCATTGGTTACCCCTAGTATAATGGTGGTACAACACATCTTACCATACTGCCACTCACATGACTCATTTTGTATTAGTCTATAGGAACAATACATCGCTAGTTCTCTCATACGTGCAAGGTGTCTCCAAGGTTTAGGAGGTTGACAATAATATTATAGTCTGAGAAGCCATTCTTTGTACCCCTAAAGAAGATTTTGTACTAGCTCATAATTGCATGGAGAAACAAGTATATCAGGGTCATTCCAAACATCAATTCATTCAAAGGGACCATGTGTTTCTCCATCTGCAACCTTATAAGCAGACTTCACTAAAAAATGAACACTGTCTGAAACTTCCTCCCAAATAGAATTAGTATAGATAGGAGTAGAAGGCATGATAAAGTATTGTCCTGAGAATTATTTTAGTACATATCTTCTTTTTTGGAGGTTTCCACCTCTAAGAGGAAAGTGAACTTGTCTTTCTATCAATAAAGGTATCATTTTTGGTATTGTGATTCTCTATATTTTGTTGTTTTTTCTGGTATTTTCTACAATATTTTTGTTTCTTCTTATTATAATATATATGGCACCTTAAAAAAGTTTTAGAGAATATGTTTTTTGTGGTATTTATGCTTGTTTTCAATTTAACTATATAACTATGTGGTTACTTCTATTGAGTGATTTACTATAGTGGTGTATTTACGTTTGTTTTCAATTGAACTACAGATTATGGTGGTTGTCTATTTACTACATGAATCAAATTTGTTTACATCGATTTTGGAGAAATTTCATTGTATGTATCTGATATTATAGGGGATTGCATACTCACTACATTTAGTGGTATCAAAACAAGTATACTTGTGAGGGATGAAGACAATTCTAGTGAAAAAGAGGAGAGTTGGGTACAATTTTTACCATTGCAAGATGGAGAATTTTGTGAGACAAAGTTATAGTGAAAGAGGAGAAATGTTGATGAATTTAACAAAGGGGTTATGATGAGTATATTTATTTGAAAAAATTATTGAATCATGCCACCAATGGATTGGATAGATATTGTAAGAGGAGATACAACTCCAATCTTGAAGGGAACTAGGCAAAATTCATGGAGGATGAGATGTTGAATAATCTACCGGATGATATTATGAATATGTTGTAGTAGAATAACAAAATAAATGTGTGGTGAATATTGTAGAGGGAGAGAGTATAAGCTATATTTAAAATTGTGGCATGACAAGGAGAGGATTTCATTTCATGATAGGAAGAACCATAAAATAAAATGTCGGTTCATAAGTAGTGGTATATGTTGTAGTGTTTTTACAACAAATGATGGAGAGGATGAATTCTTTTGAATTATCTTAGCACAAAATATTGTTGTAATGCCCCCCAGCTTAACCGAGGAATAACATAGTGTGGAAATACACATAAAAAACAAAATTTTTGCTAATTGATTTTCTTTAGATTACTAATTACAACTTAAACACATTTTAACCATATTCTGATACTGAAAAAAAAATGCATCTAAAACATTCTAAATGAGTAGGAATGAAACTAATAAACACATTCACATCCAGAGAGTTAATCACATCAATTAAACTCATGAAATGAATCAGAAATAGATAAACACTTATCTTTTAAAACACTTGTGCAATCAAATTCTTGGGAAGGATGTTCCCCCCAAACGTAGAATTATTGTTCTAAATATAAATAGTAATTCACCCCTAAGCTGGGGATAGGAATACACAAGAGAAGGGTGCTTCTCACTCGTATAACCCATTGGTATTCTCCTAGAATTATCCAAAATTCCTTCCACCTCTCTTCCTCTTGGCTTGCCCAACCCAAGAAATGTACCCCTTCACTACTCTCAGTCCATTAGGCATACCATTTTTTCACTAGGGTCTCTCTGGCACAAAAAACTAGGAATCTCTCAACTAGGAAATCGAGGGAAGTCACTGCCAAGAAAACTACTAGTAACCAACAATAAGCAGTTGTTATTATAGTGAAATTCACTCAGGATTTCACACTTCAGGCCTGACAAACTAGATATTCAATTTCTAAATACAAAATTCTCCAAATGCGCTCCAACATGCTCTTGAATTTGCTCTGCCTCTTGGTCTAGTACCGATTCTCTTTTTACTACTCTCTGCTTGTTGTTCATTCCCAAAAATTGAATGTCAAAAAATGCCTAATATTTCCATACGAATTTCCTCTATTTTCCCAAGACCATTTACTACTCACTATGCCTAATGTTGATTATTCTTCATCCCCATGCTTCCAATAACTATGGGATTTTACTCTCACACCCACCCTCTTACATGAGTTTAATGATTTGGCTCTCATTCACTCAAACATAAAAAATTGAAGTTATCCCCAATGATAATAAAATTTAGGAAAATGGGGTGATGTAATACCCATAATTAATTCCCCCCTTTGGACCCCAATTATGCACTCTCTTCTCTCATGTAAAACTCATCCCCCATATCTCTCCATATTCCCAACAACTGGTATCACATTATATTTATTAAAAACGTAAAATACAATTTGCATATTACATCGCTTGGTCATAGATACATTCATATCTACAGTATTCATTAATTAAACTAGGGATTATAGTGGGGATGTTACATTCCCCCTCCCCTAAAATTGTGCATCACACTCAATGCACAACACCGTGCCAAAATAGATATACAATTTTAAATCACAATATTAATAAAATGAAACAAAATTGTTCAAGTTTTACCCTCCAACAACAATCCCAACCATAATATCTCATTCTTCTCAACCTACTGACCCGAGGAATGCACCCCCTTCACTGCCATCAATCCATCGTGATGCACCATTATTTTATCAGGGCTATCAATGCAGGTGACCAATAATTTTTGAGATGTGGTTCTAGAATCTAGTTGCCAAAAAAGGGAGTCTTGCATTTTTCAACTTCTAGTTTCTTCAAAATTGACAAAATGTTTGGGTATTCCTACCACATAGTTTCTTCACACTCCCATGTTACATATTCAGGACTGTAGCAGGTCCATTAAACCTTTACTATCCCTATGGATTTGATTTTGAGAACTTTGACTTTCCAGTCCAAGATGTGCACTGGTTCCACCCAAAAATCCCCTTTGTTTTCCACTTGGATCATAGTCCAATCAATTATGTGGTTAGATTCAAACAAATGTATTTCTTTAATAAATATACATTAAATACATTATGCACTCTCATGGATGTAGCCATTGCTAGCATGTATGAAACTGGCCCTATCTTTTCTAATATTTTAAAAGTCCCACAATATCTTGCTACCAACTTTGGGCAACAACCCAATCGTATTGAAATTATTTTTTCTTTCACTTTAAGAAAAACATGTTCTCCCACTTTAAAATACTTGAAAAAATTGTTCTTGTCTGCATAATTTTTCTTCTTGTCTTGTGCAGCCTTTAAATTTTACTTGATCCTTGTCATCTACTCTTACATTTCCTTCAAAAAATCTATTCCAATGATAGCTCTATCTGTTGGATTATCCCATCTCATTGGTTTGTTACACTTCCTTCCATACAAAGCTTTAAAAGGACTCATTTTTAATGAGGCTTGATACCCATTTTTGTAAAAACAACTCCGTTAAGTGGATATAGACTACCTATTTTGATGGTCGGTCCATCACATACATCCTAAGCATGTATTTAATTATCCTATTGGTCCTCTCTATTTTACTATTGACTATGGGCAATATTTTGTACTAAGATTCATATTTGTTCCAAAGAATTTTAACAAACCTTTCCATAATTTGGATGTAAACCTAGAATCTCTGTCTGAAACTATTTCCTTAGACACTCCATGTAGATTGAAAAATTCCTTCATGTAAATCTCTACAATTTTTGTCTCCTTGTGTGTTGTCTTTACATGAATAAAATGTGATTCATTAGTCAAGTTTTCCACAACCACCATGATGGAATCATGTTGCTTCACTATTCTATGAAGCTTTGTAATAAAATCTATTATGACCACTTCAAACATCCATTTTGGAACAGGTAATGACTGTAGAATCCCTGCTAAATGTCTATGCTTTGTCATTACCTGTTGTCACTCTAGACATCAAGCTATGTAGTTAGCCACTTCTTTCTTCATTCCCGAACAAAAATATTGGATCCTTACAGTTGTAATGGATTTCTGATATCCTGGTTGCCCAACATATGGAACATTGTGCGTTTCTCTCATCACTATATTTTTCATTTCCATGGAATTGGGCACATACACCTTGCCTTTGTACAAGAGGATTCCATCCACCTTGAGTTCATAATTTTTAAATTTTTTCCATAAATTTCCTCGTTGTAAGTTTTATTTTGTTTGTAAATAATGATGATCTGAATTTGTTGCTTTAAGAATTTTATCCTTTAATTCTATCTTGTAACCTACCCTAGACACCCATAGTCCAGGGTGCGCCACCTTCAAGCCCACCCTTGGACTTCTTTCTCTTATCGATACCTTTTAAATTAATAAGGACACGTGAAAGAAAAGATTTAATGACATGCATAGCAATAAACAACAAGCATGCATATTCTAAAGATTCAATTAAATGATAACTAAATACACAACGAAATACATTCATATGAAGGTAAATAATACCATAATAGAGAGCACTTATCTTTATAAATATGACACCAATTGGCTGCAGACTAGGGAAGTTCCACCCAACTGTAGACACTACTGCTCCAAATCTCAACAACAATGTCACCCCCGAGCCAGGTCTATAAATCCACAAGGATGGTTCTAGAGTGTTACTTGGCTTCCCAAACCAGTCAACACTCAAGCTCTCACAAGATTTCCCAACACTTACAACAATCCAAGTACCCAAATCTCTTCTACCCAACCTGCACCACCCAAGAGAATGGACCTCCACCCTTCTCTACCACACAGTCCCTCAGGCAATCCTTCTCCTTATTTTAGGCTCCAGCACAACTGGTCCAAAATCTCAATGTTGGAACTCTTAGGACTCACAGTTGTGAAAAACGCTGGACATAGGCCAAGGCATCTCAGACATGCAGGCCTCAAGTCATGGCTGGATTACACCAATGACCACTACAACCAACAATACTGTGGCTAATCTTCGGCAATTTGTTTCCCTTTCCCAGGCCAAGACGCGGATGAGGAGGGATCAATGAGTGATAGGTAAGGATGGGATGAATGAACGAGTGAGCAAGTGAATGAATGCATGAACCAATGATCAAGTGGATGAGCAAATAAGCATATTAAGGAGTGAATGAGCAATCATCCATTCCCCCCCTAATAGAACGAGGGGAAGATTAAGTATTTTGTGGGGAATCAAGAACCTCCTGGCCTTCCCCAAGAAGTTAATGTAATTGACCCACTCCTTTAGACAAAAGGGTAATTAAAATAGGAAATAAACATTTAGCCCATCAAGCCCCCTCTCTTGTGGAATCATAGCCCCCTATAACTTTAGTCCTTGTCTGTCTAGCAGCTAATGATGTATTTATTATTAATAATGATAAAAAAATTACATTTGTTTGGTACTATGGCCTCTCATCATTGTAAAAATACATTATTTAAAATGGGGCTCAAAACTTGGAGTGTTACATCCCCTCCCCCTTGTTTTGGCACTGTCCTCAGTGTATATAAAAAATAGAGATCAAAATCTCAAAATTTATTCAAAAACTGTGGGTACTCTGCCCACATGCCATATTCATGCTCCCAGGTAGCGTCTTGAGGACCATAGCAGGTCCACTAAAATTTTACCATCTATGTAACTCGATTTCGGAGAGTTTTGACCTTTCTGTCCAATACCCGCATTGGCTGAACCTGAAAGTCTCCCTCTGTCTCTACCTGAATCATATGCCAATCAATAACATGGTTAGGAACATGTACATATTTCTTTAGTAAAGAGACATGAAATACATTATTCACATTCATGGAAGCATGCAATGAAAGCATGTATGCAACTAGCCCTATTCTGTCCAATATTTCAAATGGACCACATAATTTGGTTTCCAGCTTTGTACAACTACCCAATTTCAAAAATATTTTCTTGGGATTCACTTTCAAAAGTACATGCTCCCCTAGTTTAAATTATTTATTTGTCCTGTTCTTATCTTCATAAACTTTCTGTCCATCCTGAGCTGCCTTCAAATTCTGCTTGATCTTAACCATCTGGTCTTCCATATCCTTGAGAAATTCTGGCCCAAGTACCATTCTATCAGCTGGGTTGTCCCAACTCACTGGAGTATTTCATTTACTACCATACAAGGCTTCAAATGGTCTCATTCTCAATGAAGCTTGATACCCATTATTATATGCAAACTCAACCAAGTGCAAGTATTCTTTCCACTTAGATGGATTATCCATCACATGCATTATCAACATATCTTCAATTAATCAGTTGACCCTCTCTGTTTTCCCATCTGATTGGGGATGGTATGTTGTGATAAAGTTTAGATTTGTACCAAATCATTTAAAAAATACCCTCCAAAAATTGGAGGTAAAATTTGTATCTCTATCCCAGACAATTTTCCTAGGTATCCCATGCAACCTAGCAATCTCCCTCATGTAAATTTATGCAATATTATCCGTTGTATGTGTTGTTTTTACAGGAACAAAATGAGCAACCTTTTTTAATTTTTCAACCACCACCGTGATTGAATAATGTTGGCTTGTTGTCCTGGGTAATTTAGTTATGAAATCAATGGTTGTCACTTCCCATTTCTTCTCCGGGATTGGTAATGGATGCAACAAATCCATTGGTTTCCTATGCTCAGCCTTCACCTTATGACATTCCATACATCGAGTGATGTAATCAGCAACATCCTTTTTCATTTCTAGACAAAAGAATTGGCTTCTTACTGTTGTAATAGTTTTCTAATAACCGGGATTTCCAACATAAGGAGCATCATGCATTTCCTTCAATACCAAATTCCTCAGTTCTCTGGAACCAGGAACATAGATTCTATTCTTATGCATGAGTAATCCATATTCCTTTATCTCGTACTCCTTTATTTTATATTGTACATGCCCTTGATATAAGCTTTCCTTTACCTATAGGTAATGATGATCTGTAACAAGACCATCTAAAATTCTTCTCTTCAAGTCTGACTGATGCATACTGACAACAGTGGCCTGTATGGGATGCACTCTTCTACTAAGTGCATTGGAAACTTTTTTCTCCTTTCCTTTGATATGCTTGATACCGAGGTCATATTCACTTAAAAATTCTAGCCATCTTGTTTGCCTGGCATTCAAGGTTGTTTTTTCAAAAAGATACTTCAGGCCAATGTGGTCTATCCTTAATTCAAATCTCTTCCCCATGAGATAATGCCTCCACATCCTCAAGGCATGGACAATGGAAACAAGCTCCAAGTCATGTGTGGCATAGTTCCTCTCATGTTCCTTAAGCTTTCTGGACTCATAACCAATGACATGTCCATTTTTCCTAAGGACTCCCCCAAGTCCTTCCTTACATGCATTTGTACATACCACAAAAATTTCATTTGGGTCAGCAATATTTAACACAGGTGCACTAGTAAGTAGTTCCTTCAATAGATTAAAATTCTCTTCACACTTAGGTGTCCATTCAAATTTAGTTCCCTTATTTTGCAAAGAAGTGATGGGATGAGAAATATTATAGAACCCTACTATGAACCTTCTGTAGTAACCATATAATCCCATAAAAGATCTGACTTCTGACACATTTATGGGTGTTGGACATCCTCTAATGGATTCAATCTTCTATAGATCTACTGCTATGCCCTGCTCTGAAATAATGTGTCCCAAGTAATGGATCTGCTTTTGATAAAAATAACACTTACTGAACTTGGCATACAACTGATTTTCTCTTATAACTTGCAATACCAGTCTTAAGTGATGTTCATGCTCCTCTTCTGACTTAGAATAGATAAGTATGTCATCCAAGAACACTATGACAAACTTATCCAAATAATTTTTGAATATGCCATTCATTAAGCACATAAAGACATCTGGTGCATTGGTTAGTCCAAATGGCACCACTACAAATTCATAATTCCTATACCTAGTCCTAAAGGTTGTCTTATGAATGTCTTCTTCCTTAATTCTTACCTGATGGTATCCCGACCTTAGGTCAATCTTCGAAAATATTTTTTCTCCTCTTAGTTGATCAAAGAGGTCATTAATTATGGGTAGAGGATACTTGTTCTTTATATTATACTTATTCAGTTGTCGAAAGTCAATACACAGCCTCAAGGTTTCATCCTTCTTTTTGACAAAAAGTACTGGTGCTCCCCAAGGTGAAACACTTAGATGTATGTAGAATTTCTTCAACAATTCCTCCAACTGCATTTGTAATTCTTTTAACTCTCATGTGCTCATTCTATAAGGTGTTTTTGACACCGGGGCAGATCCAGACACTAAATCAATTGAGAAATCTATCTCCCTTCTTGGTGGAAACCCTGGTATTTCTTGGAATACATCTTCAAATTCCTGTAGTACCGAGAAATATTCAAGGCATGGCCCCTTTGTATTTTCTGTCACTTCCACATGAGCTGCATATAATTGACATCCTTTCCTAAAACATCTCTTCAGTTGTAAGGCTAGAATCTCCCTTATAGAGATGGGTCTTGGAACTCCTTTCACAGTGCTTTGTTTTCCATCTTCACCAAGATAGGTAAATGTATTGCTATGCCAAACTAGGACAACATGATTCTTGTCCAACCAATCCATTCCAATTAGAATATCATAAGACCCCAATGGTATGATATTTAGATCAACATTTGTATTCACACCATTAAGACTTATGGAACATCCTCTGACCATATCATGGATTCTTCTTTTGGTTCCAGTGGCTAGTTGGAACAAACTTGATTTTCCAAGATTACTTTTCTCCAAATGTAATATATCAACTATTTTAGGATCAATGTAACAATGAATTGCTCTTGAATCAGTTAAAATAGCTACGTGTTGATTTATGATCTTAACTTCCACCTCGATCATATTGGACTAGTACGCTGCTTGTCAATCATCTAAGGCTGCATAGATTCTTCCCATATCTTTGATTGTTGTAGCCTCTTGGACGTTGTGCATAGTGTTCACTCTACCCTTTCTATGTGGTCAATCCTTGTACAAGTGATCTTCTTTGCATCCCCAACATTGGATAGGTGGTCCTCCCCTTTTTCCCAAGGAGTCTTCTTTCTTGGATTCACCCTTAGCATCTGATCTTGATGATTTCTATTTGGCTCATTCCTATTAAGAGGTTTGAATCCTTTCCTCCTTTGATCAGACTTCTCCTTCTTCTTATCCTTCCAATATTTCTGCAGGGATTCTCTTCCCCATCCTTGCTCATATAGGTATGTATCCTTCTCTATGGCCTCAGCCAAGGTCTTGGGCTCATCATACCTAATATTTTCTTTATAAAAGGCTGGAAATCCACTAAAAAACCTCTGTATCTTTACCTTTTCATCGTTTATAAACCCAACATATTTTAACAATCCCAAGAATTTCTTCTCATATTCTTCCATAGTCATGCTTCCCAGCCTAAGTTCAAAGAAATCCTACATTTTATTATCATAGAAATGCTCTGAGAGGTACTCCTTCTGGAAGTACTTATTGAACTTCTTCCAAGTGATCCTACTTTCATTAATATGTTCAACTTTCTTCAGTTGTTCCCACCACATTGCAACTTTCCCATGTAAATGGTAGGTGGAAATCTTGGCTTCTAGGTTTGATGAATAATTATGAAACTGGAAATATCTCGTGATCCCAAGAAACAATGCTTCAACATCATCTTCCATTTATCTTTCACCATCAAAGGAGGGTGGATTAAGATTCCTCAACCCTCCTTGCAAACTGTCCACTTTATGTCTCCTTCTCTCGTTCCTAATAGAAGACACCTATGGACTTCTTATGGGATCTTTCGATGCATAAAACTTTCATTCTGAGTAAGGAGGTGAGTGGTGTCTACGAGTTCTGTTGGCACTTCTTGAATAACCAACTCTTCCATGATCCTCTCTTATTTAATGACATCTGCCTTCTTCCTCTTTATTTGAGTTTAATCCCTTCTTCATTTTCCTTTGCAACTGATTTAAGCTCTACAACACTCGAGCATTTATCTGAATTTTCTCTCGCATCAGCCTTTCATTGTCTAGTTTGTAGCTCTACACTTCTATTTTCAATCTTCTTACAGTTTCTATTAATGTTTCATGATCTCCTTTTCCCTTGCGTCCATTGGACTCTGTCTTTGCATTACCAACTCTGGTATTCTGGCCTTCGGCCTCCTTATCATGGCTGAAGGCTCCCTTGCCTTCTTCAATTTCTTCAATACACATTCTGATCTAATGTGTTTAAACCCATTAATTTTTCAAAATCTGCAAGCGACCATTTTTATTAGAATTAAGCATATAATAAACAAAATTTGCCAAACCATGTTATAGGCTCCTTTTCTTCTCAATTCATGAAGAACATATATATATATCAATATGCACCGTATAACACTTCCATGATATCTTTTATCCAATATAGAATTTACTTTATGCACATGTACTCCCTTCAAACAACTTCCCCAGGTGACCACAACTCGAAACCACAACCAAATCCTTCCTGGCGCTTCACAACTTCCTAACCTCCAACCATGACCAGATCAACGGTCCTCATCCTCTTTCACAATCAACGATCAAGATCCACTTCTAAACTTTGGCCTTTGTAAGTCTCAACTTCCCCCACTTGCTTCCTCCCGGAGCACTTTTACCCAGAGTTCACGATCTGTCGATGAGTGTCCTCCCACAGATCGATGACTATGAATCTCTTCGGCTCTTCGATCTTCATGAGTTTCAAACTCTTTGCCTTCACTTTCTCTTGGATTACTTTCACCCGAAGTCAATGATCCATCGATGTGTGTCTTCTCACAGATCAACGATCGATATGTACTTCGGCCTTCGGGCCTTTGGGAGTTCTACACCCAATGCAAATTGTCGCATCTTTTTCCTCCAGAGTGCCCAGTCTCCAGACTTCATGATCGATCGCCACATGGAGAGATAATAGAAGTGGACACATGGCCCAATCAGGTGGGTGACACGTGTCACATTCTAACTAACATTTCAATCCTCCACATGTTCAAAACTCACTGACATGTGGCACACATCCCATGTGTCCACGTCATCCTAGGTGACGTCCACGAGCCATGTCACTTTGAAATTTTGGGGTCCACATCACCTCCAGGTGATGTCATCATGCCCCACCACTTCGACTCTTCGGGCTTTGGGACTTCGAGAGATACTGTTGCAAGGATCAATGGTTCTTTTTGATTTGAGATCAATAGTCCTCAATTACTTTGGGACTTTGGGTAATTCTTGCCCTAGTGCTTCTCTCTGCAAAACCTTCTAGAGTAATAAGTCTCCAAAGAGAGAGATCTGGCGTCGCGTGTCCTTGTTGATGGATGGTCTAGATGAACTCTGGGCTTTGGGCCTTCGAGAGTTCTAGCTTTTCACATTCGTCTTTCTTATGAAGTGGTTATCCATCGGAGTGTAAGATCTCTTTCTACATGTCCACTTCGATCAATGGTCTGGATCTACTTTGGCTCTTTGAAGTTTCAATGTTAGAGCACTAACATGTCACATCACTTAATGGATTTAAATTTCCAGTGGAATGCATCATAGGTTTTGAGTATCCCTCCTTTCACCCCACAATTCTTTTGCGGCTGACACGTAACCCCTCGATGAAACCATGGTATGGATTGCAGGACTACCTTGGGAAATAAAAAATCTTGAAACTTGGGTCCCCGCAATGCCTCATGGCCGTCGATCTCTCTCTCCAATGAGATCTGATGGTTGTGACTTGACCTTTGTTTCTCTTTCATCAGACAACCCTTGTTACCCTACCCTTCGATCCAACGATATTGGATCTCTCTTGATCCCACAGTGGAAATCACTCTCGAATTCGAAGGGGACGGTCACGATCCTTCGAATCCTTACAACGGATCTATGATGTTCTAGCTCTTACATAGATTCTGCAACTCCATTCCTCTTGATATTTTCAACTTCACGGACATAATTCGATCTCAACCATGAGACTCTGACGAACAGACCCGACCCATACCGACCTGGTGTTTAAACCAGAAGCTCTCATACCAATTTGTAACCCACCTTGGACACCCACAGGATGGGGTGCACCACATTCAAGCCCACCCTTGGATTTCTTTCTCTTATCGATACCTTTTAAATTAATAAGGACTCATAAAAGAAAAGATTTCATAACATGCACAACAATAACCAACAAGCATGCATATTCTAAAGATTCAATTAAACAATAAATAAATACACAGTGGAATACATTCATATGCAGGTAAATAATACCATAATAGAGAGCACTTATCTTTATAAAGATGACACCACTTGGTTGCAGACCAAGGACATTCCACCCAACCATAGACAATATTGCTCCAAATCTCAACAGAAGTGTCACCACCGAGCCAGAGCTATGAATCCACAAGGATGGTTCCAGAGTGTTACTTGGCTTCCCAAACTAGTCAACACTCAATATCAAACATGCTTTCCCAACACTCACAACAATCCAAGTACCCAACTCTCTTCTACCTAGCCTTCACCACTCAATAAAAAATGTACCTCCACCCTTCTCTGCCACATAGTCCCTTAAGAAGTCCTTCTCCTTATTTTGGGATCCAACGCAACTGGTTCATAATCTCAATGCTGGAAATCTTAGGACTCGTAGCTGTGAACAACGCTAGACACAGGCCAATGCATATCAGACATGCAGGACTCAAGTCATGGTTGTATTACACCAGCGACCACCACAACCAACAATTCCATGACTAATCTTTTATTTTTCGTTTCCCTTTCCCATGACAAGACACGAATGAGGATGGATCAATGAGTGATAGCTAAAGAAAGGATGAATGAATGAGTGAGCAAGTGAATGAACACATGAACTAGTGAGCAAGTGGATGAGAGGATAAGCGTATGAAGGAGTGAGCGAGCAATCGGCCAACCCCCCCACCCAACAAACCAGGGGCGGATTAAGTATTTTTTGGGGAATCAAGAACCTCCTAGCCTTCCCCAAGAAGTTCATGTAACTGACCCACTCCCTTAGACAAAAGGGTAATTAAAATAAGAAATAAACATTTAGCCCCTCAATCCCCCTCTCTTGTGGAATCATAGCCCCCTATAACTCTAGTCCTTGTCTGTCTAGCAGCCAATGATGTATTTATTATTAATAATGATCAAAACATTACATTTCTTGGGCTCTTTTGCCTCTCATCATTGTAACAATACATTATTTAAAATGGGGCTCAAAACCTGGGGTGTTACATGTCTGGTACATGTTGATGGTTGAAACATGCATTTAATGATCTCCTATGTTGAGTGCATCAACCACTTGATTTTCTTTTCCTTTGATATGTTTAATTTCAAATTCATACTCACTAAGAAATCAACCATCTAGTTTCTCTAGAATTTAAAGTTGGATTTCGAAATAATTTGTTCATACGAAAGTGGTTTTTCCTTAGCTCAAATATTCTCCCCATGAGATAATGTATCCACATTTTAATGCATGTACAATGGCTTCTAACTCTATATCATGTGTAGAATAATTTCTCTCATGCTATTTTAGTTTTCTAAAATCATAGAAGACCACATGTTCTTTTTGACTAAGGACTCCACCGAGCCCTTCCTTGCACGAATCCATGCACACTATAAATTAATCATTTGGATCTTCGATATTTAATGTGGGAACACTTTTCAAAATATCTTTCAATTGCTGGAAACTTTCTTCACACTTGGAAGTCCATTCAAATTTCACTCCCTTCTTTTGAAAATAAGTGATTGGGATTGCAATATTTAAAAACCATTCATGAATATTTAGTAATAACCTACAAGACACATAAATGATATAACCTATGTCACATTTCTAGGAATTGGCCATCCTCTAATGTCCTATATCTTCCTGGGATCAACTGTTATCCCATCTGCTGAAATAATATGCCCCAAGTAATGAATCGTCTTTTGATAAAATTTTCACTTAATTAACTTGGCATACAATTCATTCTCCCTTAAAACCTTTCTCACCATTATTAAATGCTTCTCATGATCCTCCTCATACCTAGAGTAGATGAGAATGTCATCTAAAAAAACAATAACAAACTTGTCTAGGTACTCCCTGAACACTCCATTCATCAGAAACATAAAAACAACTGGGGAATTTGACTGTCCAAATGGCACTACCATGAATTCATAATTCCCATACCTCATTATAAACATTGTATTATTGATATCTTCTTCCCTTATACTCACTTTATTATAACCCGATCTCAAGTCAATATTGGAAAATATTTTTGAACTTTTCAGCTGATCGGATAGATCATCAGTCCTTTGAAAAGGATATTTGTTATTTATAATGACCTTATTCATCTATCCAAAATCAATACACAGCCTTAATATTTAACCTTTATTCTTCAAAAAAATAAATGGGGCTCCCCAACGTGACACATTTGGGCATATATACCCATTCTTTAAAAGTTATTATAGTTGCATTTGCAATTCTTTCATTTCTGGTGTGTCCATTCTCTAAGGTGTCTTGGACACTAGGGAAACTCCTGGCACCAAATTAATATAGAAATTAGTGTCTCCTTTCGGTGGAAATCTTGGTATTTCCTCAAAACCATATTCAAAATCTCTCAAGCATAGATAGTCTTCAATACTTTCACTTTATCTCTAGCTTCCTCTTCCATATTGGCGACAAAAATTTGACATCCTTTCCTGAAACTCTTTTTCAACTGCATGGCTGAAATTTGTCTAATAGATACAACTCTTGGAATGTCTTGAATTTTTCCTTGCTTTCCTTTCTCATAAAGACCAGTTATTGTCTTGTTGTAACTGTTTAGGAAAACATGGTGTTTTTCTAACCAATCCATGGAAATTATACAATCATATTAACTCAAAGGTATAATGTTCAAATATACCTTTGTGTTGAGTCGATTCATGTCTATTGGAAAATATTTAAGAAACTCATTGATCTTTCTCTTATCCCCCATGGCTAACAAAACTAACCAATATTTCTTATGCTTACTCCTTTGCAAGTTAAATCTTTCAATAATGTTAGAGTTTATATAACTATGCCTAGCTCTAGAATCAATTAAAATTGTTATAGGTTGATTATTGTTATGGAATAATTCCCTTGCAGACAGGTGAATATCCCCTTGGATTCTAGATCCCTAATACGAAGACAAAAAGATACAAATGGACACTAACATCCCTTTGATATTTGTCTAACTAGCCAAAAAGAGAGAAGGAGAAAAAATGATCGTACCTATTTCCGATGTTTGTTCTCTCTGCTCCAATGTGAGCTTGATGTTCGAATGCTTTCACATAGCTTGATACTTGAAAAACTATGGAGAACAAAGAGACACAAGGAAACTTCTACTCTAACATATTAGATTTTAAAAAAATCATCTAAAATATATAAGAATATGTAAGATACACATATTACAAGGGAACATGCCAAGTATATTGATGAGAACTTGAAAGAGACACTTACAATCATGGATGGTGTTGCAACAACTTCCCAAAATCCTCCTCGTCCAAACCCTTTCTTGAAATATCTAGGATCAGAATGACAATACTTTTGTTGATTATTTTCCCTCCTTGTTCACCATGATAATGACTCTGTTTATAGGGTTTGAGAGGCTCAACCACCTTGGTTATATTTGGGATAATTTGAGGATATGAATCCATCAGTTGTGGCATCTTCCTTATATGCAACCTAAAGCTTAGATTCGAGCCAAACCAACTCGAATAATCTCTATATGTCCTTAGTGAAAAGGGGGATTTGTTCCCATGATTTTCTCAACTAATCTATGCTCCTTTAAAATGGGAAACGGAGCACTGCAATGCTCCCTTCTAGATGGACAAAGAGCGCTAGCACTCCCTGCATATGCACATGGGAGGGTTGATAGTCCAAAAATTTGTCAAGATGACCAATTATCATAGAAAACCACTTTTTTTCATCTGTCAAATGATGTGACTTCTCCTTCCAACATGTTCTAGAGGATATATCAATTGTTTCCATGGTGTCATTCATAATGTGACATATGTAGAACACAAAATGCGACATTTACGACACTTGTGAAAAAAGTGTGACACTTGTGACACTTGCGATAATGAGAATGTGACATTATCGAAGTGAGGAATTTTGACGTGTAACAAATCTCCCCCCAAACTATGAAGTCAAAAGATGAAGCTGGTGACCGAATCACTTTGTAGATTTTTTGAAGCAAGGGTATGGAGTCAAAGAACCTGGTAGAAGCTGCAAAGAACCATCAAACAAATGTTATCATGTGTTTCAAACCCAGGGTAGACATACCTATGCTTGGGTAATAAATGACTTAAGGTATGTCCACCAATAAATACACTGTGGATCCATGATGATGTTGACTGAGGGTATGGACACCAAAGATACAATGTGGATCCATACTCCATGATATGAACTGATCGTAGCCACGAAAAATACATAGTGGAGCTACAAGATGATAAAACATAGCCACAAACCAATACAATGTGGATCTATGTGACAATATATATATATCAGAATGCTCAAATGATTTCCTCCATAGCCTAGCCAAAGAAGATAACAAAGTGAATTTTTATCCTAGGGTCTTCGTCCCAATCATGATGTGGTATGAATATAGCCATGTGAATATATGTTTTTATGTTCAACATGGTAGAAACCACTTGATTACCGGTCATTGATGTATACCGTTAACAAGTGTGAGGGAGATCACCAATGATGTCAATGACTCCCAAGGTATCCTAGTACATTCTAGTAATTGTGAATAAATGAGCCAAGGTCGAACATTCATGGAATCATTGTACCATAGGCCAATCAAATACTCAAGTAGTAGTACTTGCATTCTCATATTTTGGATCTTGAAGAATTTGAGTAACCCACAGTTTCACAAAGCTACCCTCGCTTGAGGGTCTTGGAGAGAGGCAATATCATCAAACTCATGTTCACTTTCTTTCCACTCTATCATGGCTATGCAATAGATGAAATATGCAAATGAAACATTTAAACATCATTAGTAAAATTTTTATGGAATACAACTATCTCTATTTGTCCCAAAAGTCAAAATAATTTTGAGTTATCCACCTAGGGCTACCTCAAAACCACCTACATAGCACTAGCACTCCCTAAGAATGTGCACTAGTGCACTAAAATCTCGGTCAATGATCCCCTCAGTGCTTTGAGGGAGCGTCGGTCTGGTTCGATGCTCTAGGGCTTCCAAAGGAGCCTAGAATGCTCAAAACAAAAGCTAAAATACAGTAAAAAACCATGAAAAATGATGATGAGGGAAATATGACCAACCTATTCTAGAAGAATTTGGAAATGATCACTCATATCTCCCACGGTCACCACTTGAAAAATGCTTCCAAAAGGTGGAAAATCCAAAATATAGAGGAGAATGGTAAAACACCAAATGGTAAATGAAATTTTGACCTATTTCACTATTTGATAGGTTCATTTTTTATATTTCTCCTTATTATAAAGTCATTTTTTTGGGGGGGGTTTTAATATTTTTTCGAGAGTTTACTAATGATTTAGGCCCAGAGCAATTTGTTTTTTATAGGATTTCGAGCAGCATATTTCGGTAACCTTATAACACTTATGACCATAATCTTTGTTCTTTCTCGAGTGGACTCACCAATTTCTGTTATGGAATAATTCCCCTGTGGACAGGTGAATATCCCCTTGGATTCTAGACCCCTAATACCAAGAAAAAAAGATACAAATGGACACTAACATCCCTTTGATATTTGTCTAACTAGCCAAAAAGAGAGAAGGAGAAAAAGTGATCGTACCTATTTCCGATGTTTGTCCTCACCGCTCCAATGTGAGCTTGATGTCCAAACGCTTCCACATAGATTGATACCTGAAAAACTACGAACAACAAAGAGACATAAGGAAACTCCTACTATATCATATTGGATTTAAAAAAATCATCTAAAATAGATAAGCATATGTAAGATACACAAATTAGAAGGGAATAGGCCAAGTATATTGATGAGAACTTGAAAGAGACACTTACAATCATGGATGGTGTTCCAACAACTTCTCCAAATCCTCCTCATCCAACCCAATGCTTGAAATATCCAGGATCAAAATTAAAATACTTTTGCTTATTATTTTCCCTCATTCACCATGATAATGCCTCCCTTTATAGAATTTGAGAGGCTTAACCACCTTGGTTATATTTGGGATACATTTAGGATATAACTCGATTAGTTGTGGCATCTTCCTTAGATGCAACCTAAAGCTTAGATTCGAGCCACACCAACTTGAATCATCTGTAGCTATCCTTAGAGAAAAGAGATATTTCTTCCCATGATTTTCTCAACCAATCAAGGCTCCTTTTAAATGGGAAATAGAGCAATGCAATGCTCCCTTCTAGATGGATAAAAAGAGTTAGCGCTCCATGCATATGAGCAGGGGAGCATTGATAGTCCAAAAATTTGTCAAGATGACCAATTCTTATAGAAAAACACTTTGTTTCATCTGTCAAATGATGTGACTTCTCCTTCCACCATGTTCTAGAGGATGTATCAAGTGTTTCCATGGTGTCGTTCACAATGTGACATATGCAGAATGAAAATGCGACATTTATGACACTTGCAACACTTGCGATAATGAGAATGTGAAATTATCGAAGTGGGGAATTTTGATGTGTAACAATTATTGATATTACCTTCCACTTCAATCACGGGGGAATAATATTTTTCTTGCTTGTTTTCCAAGGATGCATAAATCCTTGGCATGCTTCCTCCCATGGATTCAACTATTTCAACCTACTGAATGTTTTGGGAAATCCTCATTCTTTCACCTCTGTGATGGAAGTCCCTATACAAGTGGTTTCCCTCACATCCCCAACATTATACATGTTGTTTTCTTGGCACTTCCCCAAATGAATCTTCTATCGTGTGCTCATTTTGGGTTGATTATCCTTGTTTATTTGTTTGGGAGTTGTTCTTGAAAAGGAGTGGCTTAAAAACTTTTTTCCTTTGATCCCTCTTTCCTTTCATCTTGTCATTCCAAGTATTTTGGAGGACTGGCTTCCATCTGCTATGCTCATAGTGATTATTTAATCTCCTTATAGATTCCTCCAAATTCCTGGAGTTATCATATTGGATATTTTCACTGTAGAAGGAGGGTAACCCACTAAGGAACCTTTGGATTTTGACTTTCTCATCTTTTATGAATTCCACATACTTGAATAATTCAAAGAACCTCTTCTCATATTCATTCATTGTTATGCTTCACAACTTGAGTTCAAAGAAATATTTCATCTTCCTCTCATAGTAATTCTCAAAAAAATATTTCTCTTGTAAATATCGTTTGAACCATCTCCATGAGACACTCTTCTCATCAATTTTATTTGATTTCTTAAGCTGATCCTACCACATGGATTCCTTTCCTTAAAAGTGGTAGGTTTCAATTATTGTTTCCACACTTGAAGGGTAATCATGTTGTTGATTAAGGTTGGTTGTCATTGATGTCAACCCTTGAAGAAAACCCCGTAGCACAAAGGTTGGGTAATGGACCCAAGATTGTTTGATGTAAAGATGAATCATTATTGTCTTGTCATGGTTGATAATAAGTAGAAATGGATGAAATCCAAAGTGGTCCCCTTATGGTGAAATCCCTCACAGGAAGACACTTTCCGGATTGAGTTATCCTAGAAGTATGGTTAGAGAACCCATGCTTATTTGTGGAATAATAAGATGAATGCCAATGAATTTTTTAGTGAAACTATCCTATATGGATAGTCCTTTTCATTCCATTTCTGGTGGTATGTGGAACTTCACATAACTCCTCACGGTTAGAGAGTTATGGCCATGAGATGTTGGAGAACCCAGGTTTGGGTAATGGACCCAAGTTTGTTTGATGGATAACGGTATGTGTTTTGATATATTTTCAGGTAATAATATTATATATGGATATTACATGTCATTCCATTTCTGGTGGTATGTGGAACATCACATAACTCCTCA
>CBVK0100043811.1:9991-30959 GCA_900067695.1 Picea abies
AATGCCTCCTTCACCCTTTGCACCCTTCTTAGACATCCAAAAGGAAACATCAGATATGAATGGTGTATATCATCTCATCTCCCATCTAATCGATGGTTGAGATCTCCCCAAAAATATTTAAGTCAATAACCCACTTTGGGTTAAGTTTCCTAAGTCAACTTTATGTCTCTAATTCACCCACTTTGTGAATTAATAGTCATTTTAGGCATAAATGACTAAATTTCACTTTTGACTTAAATCTCCTAAGTCAAAGTGAAATTAGACAAAAGTATAAGGTACAAAGTGTATAGTCCATCCCACATGTGCTAAGGAGAGCACAAGCACATGGGGAACACCTCCCAAGGTACAAAACTCAACAACGAACATAAAGAGGATCCAATGATCCACCTAAAAGGACAAATGCTACATCTCTCTTGATCTCTATTTAAGGTTTATTGACTTATCACGAATTACAGTAAGAAGTGGTGGTTTGAATGCTAATATTTTCACAACGTTTTGGTAATTTCCTTCTTGGCATATCTTGAAGAGAGAAATCAATTCTAAAAATGGCCAAACGACCTTGATTAAGCACCCATTTAAGATCCTTTAGTTGCAAATAAAGATTCAGAGCTTGCAACATGTTCCCTAGTTTGAGTGTTTGTGGCAGTGTCCTTTCCTGATTGAGAGCTATAGTCAATGGTTGTGTAAGATTTACTACTAGCAGTTCCATATCCAATCACAGATCGAGCTGTAGTTCCATTTGTTTGGTGCGGAGACAGTTCGAAAGCTAGTTATTGTCACTTTTAATTCTCATTGATTCGTTGATAGAGGACGTAGACCAAAATTGATTGATGGATTTGAATTACTCATACAACTAAGGTTCATCTATATTTTTCAAAGTGGAATAAAAATTTATATGATATGGTCATGATATCACGTGAGCGTGGTGTCCAACATGTCATTTTATGAGCTGCCATTCCTAAGCTATGGAGCTCCCTCCTTGTCGTTTGAATATGGAATTTTTTTAACATAAAGAATATGGTATGATGTGGTAAGTGTGGAGCCATTGTTCAAGTCAAAAGTGTCTTCACCATGACCGAGTAATAATTTTTCATATGAAAACCATAACATGCAACCATCATTTTTATTTTGACTTGGTATGGCCAACGTCTCATATTACAACCTATTGGATTGATTGTGTGGACATGGTAAATTGATTTTATGGAGGAGGTTGTTACCTTTTTCTATTTTTGGAGAGTTGCTACAACTAACTTATTCATTAGTTGACTAGATTTTGTAGTTAGATAAAGAAATGTTATTTTCTTTTCTTGGAATTTTTACTCGAGGGAGTTGAGGATCTCAATTGACTTCTTGCTATCTTTTGCAAGAAAGTTGTTGAGAGTTCCATTTTATTGTATTCCTTGGAGAGAAAAAGTAGATCTGGGAAAGCAAATAATATTTTATTGTATGAGGAGTTAGAGCTAAAACCTATATAAAGGTTTTCTCTCTCCATTTGCAAGATGGATTGGATTGGAGGAGAATTTCTAGTGTAAATAAAGGAAGCTTTAAGCTATTGGAGTATCTTTGTTTTTATTTTGTCTAAGTAATAGAGTGATGTATGGGTAACTTTTTATGTGTGGCTATTAGTTCTCTATGTTACAATTGGGAATTTGTTCGCAGGTGTATGGATGAAAAAGGAACATCAAGGGCCAAGAAAAGGTGCTTCATCTTAATTGGAAAGGGTTAGGGTTATGGTTTCCTCCCTCTTATCTTTTTTTTGTATCCTTTACCTTCAAGATAAAAACATTACACATTCTATATCACTTGATTAGTGTGTTTGTAGATAGTCTTTGGTAGGGGCCACCTTTGTAATTTTCTTTGAGTAGTGGATATTTTATAACCCCTCTCCACCATCACACTTGTAAATTAAACAACAAAATTAGGCTCATAGTTTGCATATCAAGTGATTGTATGCTACCACTTAATATTCCTTTAGAACCACCCTCTAGGATTACTCACATGACCCCATTGCCAAAGGATTTAAAGGCACTAATCTCCCTTTTATCCACCACTCCCCAACCATCTAAATTTCATTTTCATTTCTCCATTTAGTTTGTATTGCTAAGTGATGCAAGAGCATCATTAGCGAGCATGCCAAGCAGGACAACACGCGTAGCAGGACCACTCAGCGCCTGGGAATATTTTCAGAATCTCAACGCTGGTGGGTACGGCGAATATTTTGAAGCACGTCTGAACTCAACGCCAGAAAAATATTTTGAAGCATGCTTGAACTCAACGTCAAAAAAATCTTTTGAAGCACGCTTGAAATCATCATCGAAAAATATTCTGAAGCACGCTTGAACGATCGCGAGCGAAGTGGGGGTTTCCACTCCTACTCTGGAATGTGACTGGACTAAGATAGCCATAGGTTAGGTTTTGGAGTAGACAAGTAGTCGAGGAGGGGGACCATAAGGACCCTATGAGATAAATAGAGGTTTTGTACACCCAAATGTGGTTGTTACAGGTTGGTAGGAGATTTCTGAGTTTTAGTTGTTGTTTTGATGATAGTTGTAGCCATTTTTACTTTTGAATGAAGATAACAGAGGAAAATTGATCCAATGCATGGTGTGGACATTGTTTTCAATCCCCTGTTATTGTGTTTTCATGAATGAATGAATTTCGTTACGAGTAGATGGAACTGTGAATGTTAGCATAAGTTTCAATTGTTTCTCTTCTGTTAAGCTGGTGCAAGGTGTGCACACAGAACGCAAGGAGTGTGTTGAAGGAATCTGTTTTGATTCTGAAGCTCAGAAGAGATAGCACAAAACTTTCCCTTTGCAAGGAGTGCAAGGAGTGCACAGATATGAGATTCGACTAAGTGTCAAAGGGAATTTGTGAGAAGTCAAAGAATTAGAACAGGGGGACACCAAGAGGGCAAGAAGAATTTCTTTTTAAGAAATCCTTCGGATCTGAGTTATCAAAAATCCATAAAACAAAAGGAGTGCACAGGAAGTTGAAACCTTTATGAAGGCAAAGCTCAAGAGGTATAACACTTTTCAGAAGTGCATTCGAGGTCCAAGAGATGGACTCGTAAGAAGTTCAAAGGTAGAGACCTTTGAAGACTTAGAAAACTTTCTAAGTCAAAAGAGTCAAAAGTTCAGGAGGGGGAGCGACAGTTGTCGTCAGATCAGCTGCAGAGGAAAAGATCTGGTCATCAAATCTTGTGCCCAAGCACTCAGAAGAATGTGCAAAGGGAGATCAGATATGGACCATGAGATCTAAGAACGTGGATCAATAGTCGTTGGATCCAAAGGTAAGTGCACAAACTTTAACCCTTTTGAAGTGCACAGAGTAAGCAACCTCGTGAAATCCAAGTTCACGAAAGGATCACAATTGTTGATTGAAGGAAAGTGTGGGCCATATATCTAGTCCCAAGAAACTCGTGAGTTTGGATATCGGGGAAGAGAGGTGAGCAGTCCTCCAACTTCATGAAACATGAAGACCCCAGTTCGCGAAGGAGATCTGAACCATTGGATCGCGGGGAATCTTGAACCGTTGATCTGAGGTGAGTGGAGCCTAGATTTCGGATTTCGAAAATTAAGAGGATGAGCAAACAAACCTTCTAGGGACGCGAGACCGCGAAGCACTCAAGAGGTTGGCCCTGGGTCATAGCGAGGGGTCACATCGTCGAAGGTTAAGGGAGGAGATAGCATGCGCTAGGCCCCACTTCAAGAGTTTAGAGATCAGAGAATTGGGGTCGGTTGACAAAGACTCGACTCATGATCTTGCGAAGTGCCTTTTATTTAGGTGCATGGTCATAGCTAGTGATCACGTGGAAGAGGGGCTTAGCCAGAGAAAAGCTAGTACCTGCGAGGCATGGAAATTGAATAGTGCTCAGGAGAGGGCCATAGATCTCATACAACCTGCGTATTTGGTGAAAGGACCTATGTAAGTGGTTTTGGGATCTAGAAGAGACCCAAATAGTCGATCTGACTCAGTATCTTGATCGATCCTTGACCGAGAGGTCAACAACCTCCGAAGGGAGAAGGGGAGGGTCTGCATCAAGTGGTATCAAAGCTGAGATTTTGTCTATATATTTCAGGTGAAGGAGATAAAATGAGAGGAGACAAAAGAACTCAAAGTTGTACTCTATGTGTGAAAAACAGTCATCACTGTTATCCCCACTTTTAGGGATAGCTAGGAGATTATGTCTCGAAGTCCACAGGTCCTAGACATGGAGTACTGAGAGCCAGATCGATTGGAGCATGGCCCTGGAGGGCCCATATTTTCTCTTGTTCAACACCTCCAATTTGTCAGCAGCAGCAAAATCCATCACCTTTGGCTTGGTCCTGTATCAGAGATGGTTCTCACTCCATGAGGTAATGAGTCTGGGTATCATGGTATGTGTCACTCTGATCTTCAAAACCTTTGAATATGTGCATTTAATTCCTTGTGTTTCTAACAAATTCTTGGATCTTATACTTTTCTACTTGACCATGTCTGGGGGGAATGACAGGATGCCCTAGTAAGCATGTGTCCATAGGTCTTGGTTTTCCACTAGGGGGATTTCTGAAAAGTCATCGTCCGCTCCCTTCATATTACGACCTTTTCATCTTGCTTCCCACTCATCTACCCCATTTCACTTGTTTGGGCATTGGGTTGACCAATTATTTAAGGGTTGCACCTTGCCTTATGGGAAGAAGGGGCTAAAGGCCCAGAGGGTAAAAGCAAGCTAGCAAAAGATAAAATCCTAAAAATAAAATCTCGAGATGCTTCGCCCAGGGATCCCCGAGAAAGAAATAAAAGGATTCTCAACAAGAAACAAGAGGGACCCATAAAAATAATAAAACAAGACCTACTCAGAGGATGGGGGGTCTCATCATGAGCCAACCCATTAGGTCCATGGGTACCTAACAGTATGACACTACTACTAGTTGGTTACCATGCTAGGGTAGTGACTCTTGGTTGCATGGCCAAGAGAAAGGGGGTCTCATCATGAGACAACCTTCTCATTTCTGTGAAATTACTTGTGGGTAATGAAACTACCACTGGTCACCATGCCAAGAAAGTGTCCCCTGATTAGCCTCTTGAAAGAAAAAATGAACAAAGAAGATAGAATAAAGGCATGAGTGGGCTTGGAAACACTTGCATCTGGGATAGGTGCAACTTGCCTTCTACAAAGGCACCCATAGGTAAAGTTCTGCATTCCCCTGCTTTCACTGCACCCATTGTTAGGACATCCCTTATCCACCTCACCCACTTACATGACTCAGATTTAGTCTTTTCCAGGAAATTTCCTTTTCCAATGGACACTAGCCCAATAGGGCACCCTGTCACTTTCCCCAAACTTGTATTGCAGACTTGTATAATGTCTTTGAGCATTTAAATGGGGTAATAGGGGTTTTATGCACATGTTTAATAATATTGATGATGATATGTGATTGGCATTGCTATGATCCTTGTGACTTATGAGCCCATGGAGGGCATAGTTGTTGATGTGTAGAATCATGCCTGAAGGACAGGTACCATGTTGGATAGGTACACATGGGCAGATGATTAGTTCGGACCTCCATGGGGTTGAAGAGCCCACCCTATGGATGTTGAGACTCCATCAAGGGGAAAAGACAGGAAAAAGTGTTTGCACCAGGGATGAGCAAAAGAATCCACCAGAGGTAATTGAGAAGACCTGTACCTAGGGGGTTTGAGCCCTCTCCATGGGTACATTGGCCTTGGAAGGCCTAGGACATCTCCCAGGATGCACATGACATCACCCAGTAGTATGGACGTTTTGGGAGGTATCTTTGGAAGTTTTGGCACGTGTAGCAGCATGGAGAAGCCCAAGGAGGGCTAACATTTCACTCCAAGAGATTGCATTTGCCCTAAAAGGGGCTAATGTCACCCTAAGAAAGGGATGACGTATCTCTATCACTTGATTAGGGTTTTAATTTTAAACATTTAATGTAAAACAATATGACTTTGGTATTTTGGCCTTGTCGGCCTTTTAATGACCTAAAATGTAATTTAAGTCATTGGTACACTATATATTGAGGGTTTTCACTCTCATTTATTCATGACAACTTACTCACTCAATAGTGAGGTCTGAAATTTGTGCCATTTTTGGGGTTATTGGCTGAAATTATGAGGTGCACTTGTTGAAGGAAGACTTTTTCTTGGCATTTTGGCATTTGTATTGGTGGAAGGTATTACAACTAGGGTTTTGCAATGTGATTTCTTGGTTAAATGTAAGTGAATTTCTGCAAAACTTCTCGATTGAATGGTTGTAGTGTTTTTTTCTTCCATTTATTATTATGATTTGCTGAATCAAACCCTAGGTGACAAGCACACATTGAAGGTCCTTGTCTCATGTCCCTACCAAGGTTTTAGGCCATTTTATTTGTTGAAGTAAGATAGAACCTTGCCTTAGCAACACTCTATTCTTTCTTTCTAGCCTAGCTGTTTTACTTTTGTTGAGCTAAGAAGGAGAGAGACACATCAAGGCCTAGGGTAGCCTACACCTGGTGAGTCATATTTCCCTAGGGTTTGACTAGTGAAGCCTTGCTCTCGAAACATGTCACTTTCAAACTCTCTTGTCTTGGATCAATCATCTTTTGAGCTAGCCATTTTTTCCAATTGAGCTAAGGAAGGAGGAGAGAGCACTGAGGCCTAGGTTTGCTACACGAAAGTGAGCCTCTCTTCTCTAGGGTTTCATCTTTGAGGCCTTGCCATAGAAACACCTCAAAGTTTAACTCTCTTGTCCTTAGTTTTATTATTCACTTACTCCTTCAGCCCTTGCGTCCTCTTTTTGACTCCATATACCCTAGGAGCGCACTAATCTAGGGCCTTTTGTGTTGAGTAACTTGATACTACAAACTTCCAATACTTTGAACAAAACCTAACTCTTACTAACCCTAGCCTAGACTAACCCTGCTAACTATATTGTTGTCATCATATTTCTATGCTATAAACATCTTTTGTGCAACTTTTGTTTCACTTTTAAGGCAATTGAATGATTGATTGAGGCATTGTTTATAAAGTATTGATATTGTTGCATTGAATGCCAAGTTTCTTTAGCATATATTGAGAAGTGATATTATAATCATTGTTATTGTATAAACCATCGATTTACTTCATCAGTATTATTTCTCAATTGCTTATTATAAGAAAATTCATTGATTATATGAAGTACTAACCAGCGAGCAAGCTTGAACATATAGTTTCTTGTAGCTTTGTCTCGGGCAAGTACTCCTTTCTTGGTTATTACTTCTAGTTATATTTATTGGCTATAATCCAGACTTTCCGATCAGGTGGTGACTTGTGAGGGGGAATATTATCACTTAGCCTTCTAAGCTCTTTTGCCTTCTCAAAACCCCAGGTCACCGGGGATGTCTCCCCTGGCCCTTACCTCCCTAAATAGAAATAACCTTCCCATCGAGGTGATAGTGGGTGGGATTGGTTCAGTTGCGCTAGTTTGATCTCTTTTCATCCATCAATTATCCTAACTACAAACTTTGCGATAACAAACACAATTCCACTGAGGAGATGAGGGGAGCCACCCTTAGCCAATTGAGCTATAGAAAGGGATATGCAAGAACTTCGTGCAATATTAGATGCGATGGATCCATTATAGAGGAGGGCACCTGATGTTGGAGATTTCAGTGATGCATAGAGAGAAGAAGTAGAGTTCAAAGAAGCTGCAGGTGAAAATGTTGTCGAATAATGCTTGCTGAGAGCCGTTGTAAGATTGGGAGGTAGAGCTAAGATAGAGGTCCCAATGTACGAAGGCAATTTGGATGTTGAAGAGCTGTTGGATTGGATACAATCCATGGACAAATATTTTGACTACGAAGATGTTGATGAGGAGAAAAGGGAGAGACATGTTGTCACCATACTAAAAGACATACAACACTGTGGTGGGATGAACTGTAGGCTGAGAGGAGAAGAAAAGGAAAACAAATGATAAAGAATTGGGACAGAATGGTAGCCAAGATAAAGGATAAGTTCATGCCCAAATATTATCAGATCAATCTGTTTAGGAATTTGCAGAACCTGCAATAGAAGGGTATGATAGTTAAGGAGTACACAGAGGAGTTCTACAGGCTGAACATCAGAATTGGACAAAGAGAGAAAGATGAAGAAAAAGTTTCTAGATATATAAATGGCCCGAGGTATGAAATCCAGGATGAGCTCAACATGATGTTAATAAGGACAGTGGAGGATGCTTATCAGTTTGCACTGAAGGCATAGGAGAAGTTGGCCAAAAAACAAAGCCAACGAGGAAGAGGTAAAATCCCAACCCCAAACAAAGGCAAGGGAGTTACCCATGACAAGATACATAAGTCTAAGGATGAGACTGAGGAACCACATAGTCACTCGGAAAGATGAGGAAGTTCCCGAGGAACACAGAGTGGTGGAAGAAGTTCTTCTAGAGGTAGAGGAAGAAGCAAAGGAGGAGGAGTAAGATGTTATTCCTGTGGAAAGACAGGGCGCATGTCTTGGGAATGTCCCGAGAATAAGAAAGAAGGAGGAGGTGAAGCTCACATTTCGGAAGCACAAAGAAGGGATGTTGAAGCAGAAGGAGCAGAGGATGGAACATCCTTGATGTTGAGAAAGGTTCTCTTACAACCAGAAGAATAAGTTGAAATACCAGTGCAGAGGAACAGCCTATTCAGGACAGCTTGCAAAACTAAAAAAAGAGTATGCAAGGTGATAATTGACAGTGGGAGCACTGATAACTTAGTATCCATAGATATGGTGGAGAAATTGGAGCTGGAGACAACTGCACATCTGAAACCATACAAAGTCTCATGGTTACAGAAAGGACACTAGGTAATGGTTACTAAACAATGCTTGGTTTAATTTAAGATAGGAGGATATAGAGATGAAATTCTATGTGATGTAATTCTCATGGATGTATGCCATAATCTACTGGGAATACCATGGCAGTTTGACAGGAATGTCATTCATGATGGGAGGAAAAATACATACACCTTAGAGAAGAATGGTAGGACACACATGTTGCTGCCAATAGAGGAGAAGAAATTGAAAGAGGAAGCCAACACAAGCATACTTCTCATGAGCGGGAGGGAACTACTGAAAGAAGTCAAGAAAGAACAGGAGATGCAGTTTGTTGTAGTGAGGAAACCTAGAGTTATCCTTACAAGTACTTCCATGGATGATTTTCCTGAAGAAGTTTAGGGATTGTTAGATAATTTTGTTGACATAGTGGTGGATGAGTTGCCTAACTCATTACCACCCATCAGAAGTATCAGCCACCATATTGACTTGATACCAGGAGAAAGTCTGCCAAACAAAGCAACGTACAGATTGACACCTCGAGAGAATGAGGAAGTGAAGAACCAAGTCCAGGAATTGTTAGACAAGGGTTTGGTTAGAGAGAGCTTGAGTCCATGTGCAATACCAACTATGTTGAGTCCAAATAAGGATGGAGGATGGAGAATGTGTACAGACTCAAGGGCCATTAATAAGATCACCATGAGGTGTAGATTTACTTTACTAAGAATGGATGATTTAATGGACTATTTAAGTGGAGAAAAATTCTTTTCTAAAATAGATTTCAAAATTGGATATCACCAAATAAGAATGAGGGAAGGTGATGAGTGGAAGACAAACTTTAAGACAAATGAAGGTTTGTATGAGTGGCTTGTTATGCGATTTGTCTTAACAAATGCCCCAAGCAATTTTATGAGGTTGATGAATGAAATACTGAAATATTTCATTGGCAAGTTTGTGGATGTATATCTGGATGATACACTGATATTTAGCAGAACTAAACAGGAGCATTTGATACACCTAACACTAGTGATGATGAGACTACAGCAGGAGAAGTTGTTGATAAATATGAAGAAGTCCTACTTTATGAATACATAGCTCATTTACTTGGGTTTTGTGATCTCTTAAAATGAAATAAAGATGGATCTAGAGAAGGTGAAAGAAATCAAAGAATGGCGGTCACCAAGAAGCATGTTAGAGGTAAGAAGATTCCATGGATTAGCAAGTTTCTATAGGAAGTTCATCATAGATTTCAATGGAATTTGTGCACCAATGATGGATATAGTGAAGAAGAAGCACAAGTCTTTTAAATGGACAGAGGAGGTCAAGAGGAGCTTCAATATACTAAAGGAAAAAATAACAAAACAACCAATTCTGGTCTTGCCAAATTTTGAAAAGACATTTCAGGTGAGATGCGATGCAAGTGGAGTTGCAATTGGAGCAGTTTTGAGTCAGGATAATAAACCTCTTGCCTATTTCAGTGAGAAGTTAAATGAGACCAAGAGAAAATACTCCACATATGATAAGGAGTTTTATGCCATAATTCAAGCCTTGAATAAATGGAGACATTACCTTGTCCCAAAGGAATTTTTCTTGTATAGTGATAACTATGCTTTACAATTCATAACCAAACAGGAAAAATTGAATCAGAGGCATGAAAATTGGATTGAGTTTATGCAGAATTTTACTTTTGTCATAAAACATATTGCTGGGAATGCTAACAAAGTTGTTGATGCATTAAGCAAGAGATGTTTGATTCTGCAAGAATTTCAGGTGAATACCTTGGGGTTTGAACACCTTAAGGATATGTATTGTGATGATCTAGATTTCAAGGAAGCATATAAAGCATGTGCGAACCCTGTGCTAAGAGATAGGAGCCAATGGGCAGAGTATATGATTCAAGAAGGATTGTTGTTCAAAGGCAATCAGTTGTGCATACCAAAATGCTCAATGAGGGACAACCTTTTGAAGGAAAATCATAGTAGAGGATTGGTTGGACATTTCGGCCATGATAAAACATTTTCACAGCTGAGCAGTTCATACTACTAGCTAGGTATGAGAACAAAAGTGATAAATTTTGTGAACAGATGTAGAATCTGCCAACATGCAAAAGGAAAAAGATAGAACAGTGGATTGTATCAATCATTGCCAATACTAGAGAGGCCTTGGGATGCAATAAGCATGGATTTTTTGTTGGGACTGCCAAGAACGCAAAGAGGATTTGATTCCATATTTGTGGTGGTGGATAGATTTTCAAATATGGCACACTTTATCCCATGCCAGAAGACTAGTGATGCAACACATGTTGCAAATCTGTTTTTAAAGGAAGTTGTGAGACTTCACGAACTACCCAGAAGCATTGTCTCGAACAGAGACAAAAAATTTGTTGGTCATTTTTGGAGAACACTGTGGAAGAAATTGGGGACATATTTTTCCTTCAGCTCATCTTATCACCCTTAGACAGATGGAAAGACTGAGGTGGTAAATAGAAGTTTGGGAAACTTATTGAGTCTGGTCACTGATCATCATAATCAGTGGGATCAGATTCTACCACAAGTAGAATTTTCATACAATGACTCACCAAACAAGAGCACTGGAAAGATCCCATTCCAAATATTGTATGGAATCCAACCTAGGGGAGTATCCGAGTTGAGAGACTTGGAACAGAGTGAGATCACGAGCACTGGAGTAGAATATTTTGTTGTAGAAATGTAGAAGCTCCATAGCCAGATCAGAGGACAGTTGCAGAGTTCTAACCAAGAGTACAAGCACAGAGATGACCAACATCACAGGGAAATTCAATTTGAAGTAGGAGATCAGGTTCTGGCACATATCAGGAAAGAAACGTTCCCTAGGGGAATATATACCAAGTTAAATATGAAGGAGATAGGACCATGTAAGATCTTGAGGAAGTTTGATGCAAACACATATGATATTGAGCTGCCAGATGATTTGGGCATATCACCCATATTCAACGTTTCAGACCTGTATCCTTATAGGAAAGATGACACAGAGGGATCATAAGATCAAGATAAGATTTAGTGGGAGAAACAAATGCCTATAGCAGAAAAACTGTTGATGGAGAAGATAGTTGATCAGAGGATTGGTAAAAAGACTAGGAGGAAGATCTATTTTGAATATCTGGTCAAGTGGAAGTGACACCCAATAGAAGATGCCAGATGGTAAAATGAAGCTGATATCTAGAAGCATGGAAAGTCGGTGCAGGAGCTCATGGATGGGAGTCCATGAATTTTTTTCAAGGGGAGTATGATGCAAGAGCATCGTTAGCGAGCACACAGAGAAGGACCACTTAGCGCCTAGAAATATTTTTGGAATATCAATGCTGGAAGTTATGGAAAATATTTTGAAGCATGCCTAAACTCAGCACTGAAAAAATATTTTGAAGCACACTTGAACTCAGTGACAGAAAAGTCTTTTGAAGCATGCTTGAACTCAGTGCCGAAAAATATTTTGAAGCATGCTTGAACGATCATGAGCGAAGTGGGATTTTCCACTCCTTCTTTGGAATGCAACTGGACTAAGATAGTCGTATGTTAGGTTTTGGAGTAGACAAGTAGTTGGGGGGAACCCTAAGGACCCTCTGAGATAAATAAAGGTTTTGTATGCCCAAATGTGGTTGTTGCAAGTTGGTAGGATATTTTTGAATTTTAGTTGTTTTTTTTTATGATAGTTGTAGCCATTTTTACTTTTGAATGAAGATAACAAAGGAAAATTGATCCAATGCATGGTGTGGACATTGTTTGCAATCCCCTGTTATTGTGTTTTCATGAATGAATGAATTTCGTTACGATTATATGGAACTATGAATGTTAGCATAAGTTTCAATTGTTTCTCTTATGTTAAGTTGGTGCAAGGTGTGCACACAAAATGCAAGGAGTGCGTTGATGGAATTTGTTTCGATTCCAAAGATCAAAAGAGATAGAACAAAACTTCCCCTTTGCAAGGAGTGCCAGGTGACTACTACAAGGCATGCACAGTCACCTGCAAGAACCAAGTATTGCGTAAGAATTTGCTGCAAGGAGTGCACAGGTCTAAGATTCGACTATGTGTTGAAGGGACTCTGCGAGAAGTCAAAGAATCAGGATAGGGGGATGCCAAGAGGGCGAGAATAATTTATTTTCAAGAAATCCTTCAGATTTGAGTTATCGAAAATCCCTAAAATGCAAGGAGTGCGCAGAAAGTCAAAACCTTCACGAAGGCAAAGCTTAGGAGGGATAACACTTTTCAGAAGTGTAGTCGAGGTTCGAGAGATAGACTCATAGGAGGTTCAAAGGTAGAGACCTTTGAATACTTAGAAAAATTTATGATTCATAAGAGTCAAAAGTTCAGGAGGGGGAGTGACAGTTTTTGTTGGATTAGCTACAGAGGAAAATATTTGGCCATCAAATCTCATGCCCAACAACTTAGAAGAATGCGCAAAGGGAGATTAGATTTGGACCGTGAGATATGAGCATGGGGATCAACATTCGTTGGATCTAGAGGTAAGTGCACGAACTTTAACCCTTTGGAAGTGCACAGGGTAAGCAACCTCGCAAAATCCAAGTTCACGAAAGGATCATAGCCATTGATCGAAGGAAAGTGTGAACCGTAGATCTGGTCCCAAGAAACTCACAAGTTTAGATATCAGGGAAGAGAGGTGAGTAGTCCTCCAACTTTGCAAAATGCAAAGACCCGATTTCACAAAGGAGATCTGAACTGTTGGATCACGGGGAGTCTTAGAACATTGATTTGAGGTGAGTGGAGCCCAGATTTCGGATTTCAGAAATTGAAAGGACGAGAAAACAAACCTTCTGGGGATGCGAAATGTGAAACCGTGAAATGCTCGATAGGTTGGCCCCGGGTCATAACGAGGGGTCACATCATCGAAGGTTAAGGGAGGAGCTAGCATGCGCTAGGCCCCACTTCGGGAGTTCAGAGATTGGAGAATTGGGGGTCGTATCGCATGCAAAGACTCGAATCACGATCTCGTGAAGCACCTTTTATTTAGGTGCGTGGTCATAGCTAGTGGTTATGTGGAAGAGGGGCTTAGCCAAAGAAGAGCTAGCGCCTGTCAGGCGTGGAAATTGAATAACGCTTAGGAGAGGGCTTTGGATCTCATACGACCTGCACATTTGGGGAAAGGACCTGTATAAGTGGTTTTGGGGTCTAGCAGAGACCCAAAGATTCAATCTGACTCAGTATCTTGATCGATCCTTGACCGGGAGGTCAGTAGACCCCGAAGGGAGAAGGGGGGGTCTACATCACTAAGCCTCCTCATACTCCCACTATCTACTACACACATTAATCTTAGTAACCCATAGGGAATCTCCCCTTGACTAGGATTCCATTTACCTCAGCATAAAGTGTAGAGGTGAGTTGGTGAGGTGACAATGGCCAACCTCCTATTTCCACAAGGCAAGTACCCATCTTTTGGACTTTGAGAAAAGGTGTTGGTATGTGTGGTAACAATAACCATAATGGAAATAAACATGAGGAAATATTCCATTCATTTCAATAGATTGAACCAAGCCTAATGACATATGATCCTAGGTTTTCTTCCTTTTAATGTATAGAAATTTGAGGATAGTATCACCTACCTAGTTTTTGACTTAAAGACAAAGAGTTATGGATACAAGGACTAGACATGGATTTTGGAAAAAACTCAAGCTAGAATTAATTACTAGAATATCAATGGTGGGTGGGATAATCCCCATCAAGAGAATTCCATCATTGATATTGGTTAATTTTTTATCACTAGCCAACATCCCCAAAAGAATCTTACGAGGCATGAGACAAATCATCTTCAAGTATCTTTGTAAAGGAAACAGAGTACAAGGAGGCATACCTCTAATCAGATGGAGGAGGTCTCAAAAATGAAGGAATCATGAGGCTACAAAATAAAGAGCATATTGCACTTCTCAAAAGATTTAGTCGCAAAAGGTAGGTGGACATAATCACAAAGCAGAGGCTATGGAAAAATGTGCAATACAACATACCACAAGCATGTATCCCCAAAATAATTATATGAATAGGTACACACCCCAAACAAACATTCCAAGGGAGACTCAAACATCTTGAAGGAATTGACAAATGCATTAAATGTCATGCGATCAATCCTCTTCTACAAAATAGCAAATGAGAAATCTCTTAGGATTGGAAAGAATGAGTGGATAGGAAATGAGCTAAGCAACAAGCTACCCATAACTCTTCAGGAAGAACTCAACACCATTAATCTAAACTTCTTAACAAACTTCACAATAATAGTGCAACACACATCTTTGGATCAAGCATGTCTAAACAATAGAGACCTGTGTCTTACATGGGAGGCATCAATTGAATGGACCACCTTTAGAGAACAGTTGATAAAAGAAGGAATCAAACTTAGGGAGGAAATGAGTCTCTTCTTTAGGGAGCCAATCCCTCCTTAGGAACTTCCTCGGTGAAATCAGCCTATAGAAATATTTTTATATCTTCATCGAAGAGAAACGTAATGTTGGTGAAAAAAATATGGAAGATAAAGGCCCTACCAAAATCCAAATTTTTTTCTTGGCTAGCATTCAACAACTCAATCCTCATATGGGGTAACCTCAAAAGGACAATTGGGAAGGATTGGGTAGATTCCCCCTTTGTGAAGAGGCTTTTGATTCAGTGTCCCACCTGTTGCTACATTTTCATTACTCAAAGGAAATATAAATCACGATCAAGAACCTATCAACACACAATGGAAACTAAGAAGGGACATCCCTAGATGAAGCATTAACCCATTGGTCTACATGAAAATTGGAGGAGGTTTTATCCCTTTCAATTCATGTTCTATGGTCTATATAGTTATCTAGAAATGAGGCAAATCTTCAAAGAGAAGAGAAGGATGCCTTAAGAGTCTTCACATTCTTAAAGCAAGCCTTGGATCAGCCCCAGAAAAGCTAGAAGAGAATAAATCTTCTGCCCCCATCTCACCTACAATAAGGGAGAGAAAAACAAAAGGGAGATTCAAAAGGGCAGTAAAGGGAAACCCAAGGAGGAGTGGTGCATGTAGATGGCTACAAGTACAGGATAATATAAATATGAGTTTGAAGGTAGTCCTGGGAAGAGGAACCAACAACCATGCAGAGTTGATGGCAACAACCACACTTATTTTGCTTGCAAGAGAACATGAGGTGACAGAGATAAAGATATTTGGGGACTCTTTATTAGTTATTGGATGGTTGTCAGGCACCCTATAGGTCAATGTTATTCACCATTGAGTGAGAGTAAGAGGGATAGGGGAGATTCCACCAGTTTTGGATGAATTTTCATCACACATGTATCAAGGGAGAAGAACTCTGAAGCAATCACACTTGCTAAGGAAGTAGTGGACTTGGAGGAGGGTCAAATGTGTAAAATTTGGCAGCATCAACAATCATTCTCCAATGAGAGGCCATATGGGCCACCCTGAGGCTAGCTAGGGAGATTTGGAGAATCAACCAATCTTGTGAGGTATTGACAAAATCCAAGGGGAATGTACAACCTCTATGAGTCAAACCAAAAGTCAGGATGAATGAGATGCTATGTAAGTCTAATGAAAAATTCAGGGGGAACGTACAACCTCTGTGAGCATAGAAAGTCTAGTGCAAACATGAGGGGGAATGTACAACCTCTATGAGCATAGACAGACTAGTGTAAAAGTAAGGGGGAACGTACAACCTATGTGAGCCTAGTCAAGCCTTGTGAGACATGAGCAAAAGTCAAGGCATCTAGCAAAAGTTAGGTTGAATATAAAATTCCTATGAGCTAGAAACAAACGATATTCCTAACTTTGCAAATGATATAAATGTATTGATCTAGTGCATTGGGACGTGTAACATTATCCACCATGAAGAGAAATTTGAATTGACTTGTAAAGAGTCAAGTTGTAGAAGTCAAAGTTGCATGTCTAGGTCAAAGTCAAAGTTGTCATGTTGTCACATGTTGCATGTTGCATGCATGACATGTGTATGCTAAGTTAGTACGCATGCATGCCAAGTCAAGGGTGAGTTGAAATTGAAGTCTCAAGTCTAGTTCTATTTTCGAACTAAAGTGTGAAGTTGAGTTGTGTCAAGCATGCTTTCATACCTCTAATTCAAACCCTCTCCTCTTCTCCTCTTCACTCCTTTATAAGTAGAGTTCAACCCCTCTCTTCTCTACAGTTGTTATGCAAGGTAAGGGTGAAGCTATAGAGGCAACAATACAGGTGCTAAACAAAGGCACGTATCAGTCCTATAGAGGAAACAAAACAAGTGTTAAACAAAGGCATCAGTCCTATAGAGGAAACAATACAAGTGCTAAAGAGAGGCATGTATCAGTCCTACAGAGGTAGCAATACTAGCGCTAAATAGAGGCACATATCAATCCAATAGTGGCAACAATTCCAGTGCTAAATAGAGGCACACATCAGTCCAATAGAGGCAACAATAGCAGCCTCTATTAGAGTTGATGTATCAATGCATAAGATGCAACATATCTCAGTCTTTGAAGGCAACTCTGATACATCTTCAGTGCTGGCCTGTAACAGAAGTTTAGATATCAACAAGGTCTCTTAGTTACACATTCAGGTCAGAGTCAACTTGGAAATCTTTTTAAGAGTAGAGTATTCATGGTGGATATTTGTAAGTGATCTTACATTATTAATGCAATAAAGAAATACCATTTGTTGGGGGTTTTCTCCCTGTACAAGGTTTCCCCAGGGTATATGTGTTGTTGATGTGCATTCTTATGTATATACATGATTATTGTTATTCAGTTATGATTCTATATTGTTGAAATATATTAAGCTGGAATCAAAGTGTTGAAGAAAATAAAGAAATAATCCACATAAGAAAGAAAGCTCATAGTTTAGCATGGTATCAGAGCTTAGGGTGTGATAAGCTTGTTGAAGTGAAACAACATGCACACATAGATCCAAGTGAGCTTTATTAAGTTTCCAGTGTGAGGTCCATGGCATCCATTTTCAGTTAGGGCCGAGGATAGGCTTGAAGGAGCTACCAACTTCAATGTGTGGAAGCTTCGGATAACAAATATCTTTCAAGAGCATGATCTTGAGTAGTATGTGACCACAGTGGTGGAGGAACCCACCACTAATGTAGGAAGAGCGACTTTTAGGAAGAGTCAAGCAAAGGCTAAGAGAATTATCTTTGACTCAGTCAAAGAAAGTATAATGTGACAATGACTTCTTTAATGACTGTCAAGGACTGTATGGATAACTTGGTGAATCTGTATGAGAAACAGGCTCCAAGTCAGAAAAGGATAGTTAAGCACAAGCTTAAGTGTTTGAATATGGAGAAAGGTGAATCAATAGCATCTTTCTGTTCCAGGATATCCTATATCAGAGTTCATATTTTGGTCACAGGGGTCACAGTGGACAATGATGACTTAGTACATGCCATATTTGATGGTCTTCCTTCTTCATGGGAGACCTTCTTATCCAGTGTAAGTGAGAGAGAGATTCAACCACGTTTGAGAGGTTATGGCATGATTGCCTCCAAGAGGAGATTCACACTGCTACCAAGAGAGAGCCAACCAAAGAAGAGCATTCAACATTAGCATCAAGATTAAAGGGAAAGAAGAAAGTCACTTTCTAGAAAGGCTCTCAGAGGAAGTCAAACAACAAAGGTATGTTCGAAGGAACAAGTATTGATACATCTAAGATTAAATGCTTTAGTTGCAATAAGTTGGGTCATTTTGCTAAAGACTATTGGTATAGGAAGAAATATCCAAGGAAAGGGAAACATCATGCCTCAACTGCTGAGGATGATGAATCCAAAAGAAAATAGAAAAGTCCTTTTAATGAGAAAGAAAATAGAAAAGAATATTACCTGGTTTCTGCTTTATCTAGTACAATTATCACAGGGCCGAAAACTTGGTTAGTAGATAGTGGTGCATCAAAGCCTATGATAGGGTACAAGGATATCCTCTCATATTTGAAGACAAAATATTTTGCAGAGCAAGTTGAGCTTGGGGATGACAAATGTTATAAGATAGAGGGAGTAGGCTCTATCTCCTTCAGTTTGGAATCTGGGGCTAGGTTTCTCGTTGATGAAGTATTATATGTTCCAGGTCTCAAGAAGAATCTTCTATGAGTTGCAACCATTGAGAACAAGGGATATTGGGTGATCTTCAAGAGTAGGAAGGCACTATTGTTGGCTAAAGATAGCCACTTGAGTACAACATAACCATTAGGACTCGTAGAGGTGGACTGTGTGTTGTGACATGACAGTCAGTTCAAGCATTGGCTCATGATGCGACTATCTCTAGGGAGTTGTGGCATAAAGTACTTGGACATCTTCATTAAAAAGCACTTCCAAATCTACAGAACATGGTATGTGGCATGCCCTCTATCTCTCTTAGTAAAAATGAAATTTGTAAAGGATGCATGCTAGGTAAAAATATAAAGAAATCATTTCCTAGTAGTGACAACAGAGCTCAGGGCATCTTAGATCTAGTTCATTCTGATGTATGTGGTCCCATGTCATCTCCCTCAATCAATGGTTGTTTTTATTATGTCATTTTTATTGATGATTACTCAAGAAAATGTTGGATATATTTTCTTAAAGCTAAAAGTGACACATTTGATNATAAATCCTTTATTGAAAAGCAGACAGGGAACACATTAGAACCCTTAGAACAGATAATGGAGGAGAGTTTGAATCTCTCTAGTTTGAGTATTTCTGCAAGGAAGCAAGAATCAAGAGACAGTTGACCGTACCATATAACCCTCAACAAAATGGAGTTGTTGAGAGGAAAAACGGGACAATTTGTGAGGTAGCGAAAGCCATGATGTTTGACTAGGATCTACCAAATTAGTTTTGGGTAGAAGCTACCTCCACTACTGTGTATATTCAGCATAGGTGTTCACATGCTATCTTGAAGGACAAGACTCCTAAAGAGGTCTTCTCAAGGATCAAACCTGAAGTAGGGCATCTAAGAATATTTGGGTGTCCAATGTATATTCACGTCCCTAAGGAAAAGAGGACAAAGATGGAACCCTCAGACAAGAAAGGTGTTTTTGTGGGGTACAGTAAGAACTCCAAGGCTTACAGGATATATGTACCAGGTCAAAGGCAGATAGAGGTAAGCAGATATGTGACTTTCCATGAGGAATTCACATTCAATAAATCCAGAGAGCTTCAGCAGGAATCAGAAGAAGTTCAACTAACTTCACCCTCTTCTAAAAATGAAGAGTTGGATGATCATATGTAGGAACCTCATAAAGGGCCAAGTGATGAACCCCTAGAACCTTTTGAATAGTTATAAATAAATCTTGAAGAACCTCTATCCAAAAGGAAGCCAGGGTGGCTTAAAGAAATAGTGTAGGAAGCAAAAAAGACAACTTCTCCCATAGGAACTTTTAGGGAAAGTAAGAGGCCTCATAGGTTTGGAGGCTATGTTGCACTGATGAGCAACATCAATGATGTTGAACCTTCTTCATTTGAAGAAGTAGATAAATTACAAGTATGGAAGGATGCCATGCTTGAGGAATACAAGTCAATTCTAAAGAACAATGGCTAGGACATTGTGCCGAGGACAAAGGACAAATCAATGGTCTCTTCCAAATGGATCTATAAGATCAAACATGCAACTAATGGGAGTGTGGAAAAGTTTAAAGCAAGATTTGTAGCCAGAGGTTTCACTCAGAAAGAAGGAAATAACTACGAAGAGACTTTTTCCCATGTAGCCAGGTATACTGCCATTCAAACTATTATTGCATTAGCTTCCTTTCTTGGCTGGAAGCTACATCAGATGGATGTAAAACCAACATTCTTGAATGGAAAGATTGAACAAGAGGTCTTTATGGAACAACTAGATGGTCTTGTATTGCATAACAAAGGAAACCATGTATGAAAGCTAAGGAAGGCCTTGTATGGTCTTAAGCAGGCTCCCAGAGTTTGGTATGATAGGATTGATGGATTTCTTAAAAGCCTAGGCTTTCAGAAAAGTGATGTTGATGTGAATCTATACTTCTAGGTAAGAGGGAACCAACATGTTATACTAATCATGTATGTTGACGATCTCTTTCTAATAGGAGATGAAGGGCTAATATCCTGGTGTAAGAGGAAGCTAATCTTAGAATTTGAGATGAAAAACTTAGGCATGATGCATTACTTCCTAGGATTGGAAGTGTGGCAAAGACAGGGCGAGATATTTCTGGCACAAGGAAAATACAAAGTGGATGTACTAAAGAGGT
>CBVK0100043812.1:744-30936 GCA_900067695.1 Picea abies
TCATTTTTCTTCTTATGACAGTCTTTAACCATATGTCCAGGTCGACCACAGTAAAAACAACTCTTTGATTCATTCCTATCAGATTGCATACCTTGATTTGGCGATTGTCTCCTCTGTGATGAACTGCCTCTCTGCCATGAACCGCCTCTCTACCATGAACTGCCGCCTCTGCCTCTTACTCCTGATCTCCCTCTCGCAGATCTATTATTTGACCACAGTGCCAAATCTTTACTTGGAGGCTTCAGATTCCCACGCCTCTCTTCCTCTTGCAGCAAAATACCTGTCAGTTCTTCAAATGTGGGAGGTTTCTCCCTTGCTGCAAGACCTGTTATGAACATGTGATAGTCTTCTAACATACCATTTAAGGTAATAGTCACTAGATCAGTATTGGAAACAGTTTCCCCGATATTGACTAACTTGTCTTTCACCTCTTTAATGCGACCAAAGAATGAACTAACAGATTCATTTCCATCCATCTTAATGCCTAGCAATTTAGTTTTCAAGAACAAAATGTGATTTGTGTTGCTAGTTTCATACAATGCTTTAAGAACTGTCCATGTTGCAGCAGAAGTGGTAGCATCTCTAATATGTGGAATTATGCTATCTTTAACTGACATGCGCAACAATACCTTAGCCTTGTTTTCGCGCTTCTCCCAGTCTTGGATCTGTGCTGCTGTCGCACCTCCTGCTGCTGTCGCACCTGCAGCCGCAACAGGTTTTAGTTCGGTTCCATTCGCAATGTTCCAGACACCATAGCCCTCCATGAGCATCTGCATTTTGAATTTCCAGTTGATGAAGTTTGAGCCATCTAACTTGTTGGCTTCGTTGAGGTAGGTCTCTGCCAACGGATTCGCCATCGCTGCAATTTAGTCTCTGCAAGAAAATCACCAAGGATATGCAATGTTTTGTCGCTCTGCCTTCGGATACCACCGATCCAACTCAATCTATCACTGTTCTCAGCTTATATTATGCATGCATGCAACTTAATCTCCACTTTTTTTAAAAAACCTTATAACTCCCTCCTTAAAAAAACCTTTTAAACCTTTTTAAAAAACCACTTTAATAAACCTCCACTTTAATAAACCTCACCTCACAATTCCTCTCACAATTCCTTAGCCACTTTAAGTATTAAAAAAAAGAATTCCATAAAAGAAACCTTTAATTTAATACAAGTATAAAGTAAAGTAAATATTCACTTTAATAATATTCACTTTAAAATTCACTTTTAAAATAATACCCACTTCAAAAAAAGAAAGTGAATAAACTTTATAAACTTTATAACTTCATGCACTTTAACATATATCCACCGTATGTAACAAATATCCACTTATCATAAAACTCACGCATTAACGCATGCACCAGAATCATTCAAACTCCACGAACTACCTCGTAAGTATTTATTGTTACTTAAAATTTTCTTTAAGAGAATAGGGCTAATTAAATGGTGAGTACTAATTTATTGTGGCATTGTTAAGGAAGGGTAAATTTGTTAGATGGTATTATCATAGCTTAATTATTTGATTCCTTATTTATTTGGGGGGTGTTTTTAAATCTCTTTAATGGTTTCTCAAGCCAACTTGGGTCTTTTTTTTTAACTTTTAAAATGGATTTTTAATTTAGACTTGAAGCTTTCATATATTATTTTAATTAATATTGATCTTATTTTTAATTTAAACTAGAGTTTTAGGTCATCTTTGAGTTAATGTTGATTTATGATTAATTAAGTGATTAGATTACTTGTGTGTCTTGAAAAAAATGTTGATATATGATTAATTAAGTAATTACATTACTCGCGCACCCTGAAAAAAGTTGATGCATGATTGATTGAGTAATTAGATGACTCGCATGCCTTGAAATCAATGTGATGTATGTTTGGTCTTGTGATTAGCTTCCTCGTATGCCTTGAAAATAATGTTGATATATGATTAATTAAGTAATTAGATTACTCATGCGCCTTGAAAAAACGTTTATGCATGATTGATTGAGTAAATAGATGACTCCCGCACCTTGAAATTAATGTGATGTATGATTGGTTTTGTGATTAGATTACTTGCACTATGACTATAGAATTAATGATTACTTTTGTGCCATGAAAATAAAATTGATGATTACACTTGCGCCATGAAATTAATGTGATGTATGATCAGTTATGTGATTAGATTACTTTTGCACCATGAAAATAAAATTAATGATTACTCTTGCTCCATGAAAATAACATTGATGATTACTATTGCACCATGAAATTAATGTTGATGTATGATTGATTATGTAATTAGTTTACTCTTGCGCCATGAAAAAATGTTAATGTATGACTAATAATCTAGTCTGAAGTTATGAGTTGTGATTGATTAAGGGGGGCATAGATACCTCCTTCTTCCTCAGAAAAGTCGCCAGCCCTGAGACCTTAAGTGGTTAAAATCAATTGGATGCTTCCTCGACTTGAGTGTTGCTTATGTGTCCTGGAGGTCCTAACCATGCAGGATAGTTTGGGTGGGTAGTTATTTTTATATTTAGAGACTGTGATGTGTTGAGATGTGTTGTTGTTTATGCTTATGTGATGTTGCAATGATTGTGTCTTACTAGTCATGATGATGTGTCGCTTGAAATAATATCAATTATGTGTGACGATTCTATTATCCCAACGATTATTATTATTACTATTATTTTACCTATTGTACTTAGTTTTGTTTTCGTAACGGAGGGGACGTTACATATGGTATCAGAGCGGGTTCAACCCTGGGACTTGGGATCATTATGCCTTCCACTCTATTAAACATTTGATTAATAACTTATCGCTAATTAAAATTTGAAATTTGTCCTTGAAGGTAATCATGGTTATAGGACATTATGGAGCTAGACGACGTGGTGCTAGCAGTAGAGGTGTGATGACTCCAATCACATCCATGCCAAAGGGGTCTAACTGCCAAGGAGAATAACATGTCATTGGATAGGAGCATACTTTTGTGGGGGATGTGGTTAGTTTGACAAGGTCCTTTCAGAGGATTTCAAAGGCCTTGATAAACCAACTAGATAGAGATGAGGCCAAGGTGCCTGTACGCAATGAGGGCTTACATTGTGCTCCAGATGGAAGTGGTAGCATTCATAGAGAACAAGAGAATGTTAAGTTTTTCGATTTCATGGGTGCCATGGACGGCTCACCCATGGAGGCATGGTTGGAGAACATGGCAATGTTCTTCGCACTTCATGACTACACCTCCAACATGAAATTTTGCATGGTGGTATTTCAACTGAAGGGGAGCGCTCTTCTATGGTGGAAGACGATCCTACCTCAACTGGACATGGCTTTCGAAGATGTGTCATGGGAACTATTCGAGGAACGTTTCTAGGAGAGGTATTTTTCATAGGATTTCATTGAGCACCAGCCCAATCAATTCAACACCTTATGACGGGGTGGTCGTATAATGCCTGAGTATGAGGCCCGATTCATGGAGCTTCTTAGGTATGTTCCACACCTGAACATAGAGAAGCTAATGGTTAACAAGTTTGTGTTCATCCTTAAATTAAACATCCATGCGAAGGTGGATATCCTAATGCCTCAGACATTGCATGATGTAGTCTAGAAGGCCCTCATAGCTGAGGAAGAGTTGACCAACAGGGGTCAGGGTAGGACTCCTGCAAGATTGACTAGACATATGACATCCGGTGTGTAGCAACATGATACTCCATCTGGATAAAAATCAGGGTATAGAGATACATCGAGAGGATCCACGTTCATGAAACCACGATGAATGGCTCCTCAACAAAGGACTCCCTATAGAGGACCACCACATTAGCAGCAAGATTGCCCAAAGCAACAAAATTTCAGTTATGTTCACCAAAATAGACTAGGATCTCAAGCTGGCAAGCCAACAACTTCAACTTTGGGGACCAGGAGTACTGGACCGAAGACCAGATGATGGACCTATGGAGAGACACATTACTAGTGAGACTATCTTGTTGAGAGGGCCAAAGCATTCAAGTCAACATGACACACTACAGTTGGAGATTTTTTCAAGGCCCACAGGATTCATGTAGTGGTGAATAACCTCCAGGCCGAGTACTAGTCCAATGTGATCAAGACGTCAAGTACCATCGTCAAATAATTTTTTTGTATTTTGATAGATCTCGGTGCTACAGAGAGATTTATTTATAATGCAACGCTGAAAATAATTAAGGTAAAGGAAGTCAAACATGATGAGTTTAGATAGGTAAAAATGGCTTCGATTGCCAAACACAAGGTTAGAGGAAGATTTACGGGTTGTCACATTAACTTAGGAGACTTTGTAACTAAGTCTGACCTATATGTCATGATCTTAGGATCATATGACATCATGATCGGTATGGACTAGTTGGAATCGCATGATGCGATACTCGACTGTAAGATGAAATGATTGAGTTTGACCATTGATGAGGGATAAAGAAGAGTGATTGTAGGAAGGAACCAGGGAGTTCCCTTGAGGTTCATTTATTCCCTACAACCACAGAAGAGGATGCACAAAGGATGCAAGATATATGTAGTTTTAGTGCTAAACAAAAAGGGCAAGGAGGAAGGATTAGAAAACCTTCTGGTAGTACAAGAGTTTGTAAATGTTTACATAAGAGTTACCAGGTTTGTCTCCTAAATGAGAGTTGGAATTTACCATCGACTTGAAACCTGGAACTAAACTGATAGCAATAACTCCTTATCGGATGTCGACACTTGAGTTACAAGAGTTGAAATTAAAACTAAAGGAGTTGTTGGACCTATGACTTATACGCCCAAGTGTGTCAAATTGGGGTGCAAATGTTATTTTTATAAGAAAGAAGGATGGGTCGTGCATAATCTATATTGACTACCGTCAATTGAACAAGGAAACGATCAAGAACCAATATCCATTTCCAAGAATAGACGATTTGTTTGAACAAATGAAAGGCATGAAGATGTTTTCAAAGATCAACTTGAGATCAATATATCACCAGTTATAGATTAAAGAGGAAGATATTCCTAAGACCGCATTCAATATGAGGTTCACACACTATGATTTTATCGTTTTACTATTTTGACTGACAAATTCCCCAGGGGTATTCATGAGTTTGATGAATGAGGTGTTCCACGAATACTTGGAAAAGTTTTTTCAAGTATTCATTGATGACATATTGATATATTCTCGGATGACGGAAGAACATGAAGAACATTTGTGCTTAGTACTATAGTGTTTACGGAAACACAAATTATATGAGAAATTGTCAAAATTCTCTTTTTACCAATCGAGGATTAAAGAGTTAGGGCATGGTATATCCGATGAAGGAAGCATTGTGGATCCAATGAGGGTAGAGGATATTATGGAATGGCCTACTCCAAAGAACATACCAGAATTATGTATCTTTATGGGTTTAGTAGGATATTACCGATAGTTCGTTGAAGGTTTTTCGAAGATAACAAATCCGATCATGAAATTGTAGAAGAAAAAAAAGAAGTTTGTATGGACCAAGAAATAAGCGGGAACATTTCAAAGGCCCAAGGATTTGTTGATGACAATGTCGATATTAAATTCCGTTACATGGAAAAATATTTCTTGGTATGCACAGATGCATCCAAGTAAAGTTTAGGCAGAGTATTGATGCAAGATGGTCAAGTGATCTGTTAGGTATCTAGAGAGGTAGTGGGGGCGGCCAAATTGCCCGTAGTGATAATAGTGGAGGCCATTCAATGTAAAGTGATAATAGTAGAGGCCATTCAATGTAAGGTGGACTAGGTCCACTATATTATTAAATAAGTCCCACTATGGTATTTAGATATAATAAATGGATAGTTATATATAATAAATGTAAGAGGACTTCTTAGAAGGTTCAACTTGTATAAGATTCCTCCTCTATAATGTCCATAGGTGATGGTAGTGCTATATAAAGGCATTCAAGAAATGTAATGGGACATGAAGAGAAGTATTGCATTTGGAGTTGAATCTCATTAGGATGTTTCCTCCTCGAAGAGGCAAGTGAACATGAGAGGATCCCTTCCATAATAGGATCCATTGTATGGTGTTGCCCTACCCTAAGGGTTTGATATAATAAAGTGGTAGTTTTCTATATGGTTTCATATATCTTGTGTGGTGATTGTATTCAGATATATTTGGATCTATTGTGATATTTTTTCTTTAGGTATTTGGCACATTACAACTGGTATCAAAGAACTTTCCTTGGCCAAATAAGGGAAGTTTTTTTTTTTTTGTAGAATTTTTCTAGGGAAGAAAAAGAGGGTAGCTCAATTCAAGTTCATAACCTAATATTTATGAGATTAATTTGGAAAAATAATTTGAGTTTTTAAATTACTCTCAGAAAAATACCCAATTTAAAAAAAAAATCAACTAAAACAGAGTCTGGGAAGGAAAGTTATGAACATTTTAAATTCAACAATTTTTCAGGGTTTTTACGGAAAAAACCGCAATTTTCTGCAGTAATTTATTGTTCTATTTTTTGGGGTTTTTTTTATGATGGAGACGATACTGTAGAGTTCATAAATTGTCACAGGGTGATCATATTGTTACCATATTAGTGCCATTGGATAAATCATTTTAAGAGTTTTTTTTTGGTATATTATATGTGGTGCTTCCAATGGATATGCACTCTCAACTAAGGGAAATTCTCCACATGATTGAAGAAATCAAAGACGATATGCATGACCACCTGCAAGGAATCAGACTTAGTCATCACAATAGTCAAAAATCATTGGCTCTCCTTCAAGAGAGATATATTATGGCAGACATCATGAATGAATATCATCAAGAAGTATATGCTTGGTATGATTTGGAGGATGATTGTGATGATTGGTATATGGATAGTTGTCATTTCTGGGATGACAACCACTTCCATATTTTACTTGATCACTCTAGTCCACATTTGGTAGAAAACATCATTGTAACACATCAGGAGCTAGTTATGATTACCAGTGTCCAGCCTGCATATTCTACAACGGTATTGTTTCGTCCAGATTCAGCTTTGACCCTTTCCCACTATGTGGATGGATATTCTTATTTGGATCCACATGATAGGTGTCACTATGGGGAACATCATTTTCTTTTGGTTATTGGGTGTCGATATATTCTGTGTGAAGTTCACATGAGAAATTGGACATGTGACCATGGTTTAAAATGAAAGTTGGAATTCTTCAGCACGGTGGCTTCCATTTCTCAATGGGACCCTCATTCTCTAGTATACTTCAACACTATGGTCCATACTTATCCATGGGACCCTGGTATATGGTTGTACATCAAGCATTGAGGACAATGCTTTCATAAGGGGGATGTAATGTTAGGTAGATAGAGAGGTAGTGGGGGGGAGGGGGGGGGGGCAGAAGACCCATAGTGATAATAGTGGAGGCCATTCAATGTAAGGTGGACTAGATCCATTATATTATTAAATAAGGCCCACTATGGTAGTTAGATATAATAAATGGATAGTTAAATATAATAAATGTAAGATGACTTTTTAGAAGATTCCTCCTCTAGAATGTTCTAAAGTGATGGTAGAACTATATAAAGGGGTTCAAAAAATGTAATGGGACATGAATAAAAGTATTGTATTGTGAGTTGTAGATAAATAGGAGGATGCCCCCTCAAAGAGGAAATTGAACATGAGAGGATATCTTCCATAATAATATCCATTGTATGGTGTTTCCCTACCTCAAGGGTTTTGATAATAATAAAGTGTGGTTTCTTCTATTGCTATATGGATTTATTATGTATTCAGTATTTGTGGTGATTATATTTGTAGATCTATTCAGGTACTTAGTGCCAAATACCTGAAGACAAAATATCACAATAGATCCAAATGTATCTGAATACATTCATCACACAAGATATATGAAACCATATAGAAAACCACCACTTTATTATATCAAACCCTTAGAGTAGGGAAACACCATACAATTGATCCTATTATGGAAGGGATCCTCTCCTATTCACTCACCTCTTTGAGGGGGGAAAATCCTAATGAGATTCAACTCCAAATACAATACTTCTCTTCATGTCTCATTACATTTCTTGAACCCCTTCATATAGTGCTACCATTACCTAAGAACATTCTAGACGAGGAATCTTCTAGAAGTTGAACCTTCTAAGAAGTCCTCTTACATTTATTATATCTAACTACCCATTTATTATATCTAAATACCATAGTGGGCCTTATTTAATAATATAGTGAACCTAGTCCACCTTACATTGAATGACCTCCACTATTATCACTATGGGCCTTTTGGCCACCCCCACTACCTCTCTAGCTACCTAACATTCCATCCCCCTTATGAAAGCGTTGTCCTCAACTCTTGATGTACAACCATATACCAGGGTCCCATGGATAAGTGTGGACCATAGTGCTTAAGTAGACTAGAGAACCAAGGTGCCATTAAGAAATATAATCCTCCATGATGAAGTAGTCCAACTTCCATTGTAAACCAGGGTGCCATGTCCAATTGCTCATGTGAACTCCACATGGAAGATACCAACACTCCATAACCAACTGAAAATGATACTCCCCTTACTGGTACCTATCATGTGGATCCAAATAAGAATATCCATCCACATAGTGGGAAAGGGTCAAATATGAATATGGAAGGAACAATACCGTTGTAGAATATGCAGTCTAGACACTCGTAATCATAACTATCTCCTGATGTGTCACATTGATGTTCTCTATAGAAGATGGAGTAGAGTCATCAAATAAAATATGGAAGTGATTGTCATCCAAGAAATGACAATTATCCATATACCAATCACCACAATCATCCTACAAATCATACCTAGCATGCACTTCTTGATGATATTCATTCATGATGTTTTCCATAAGATATCTCTCTTGAAGGAGAGTCAATGATTGTTGACTATTGTGATAACGATCTCTGTGGTTGTATATCGACTTTGAATGCTTCAATCACGTGTAGAATTTCCTTGAGTTGAGAGTGCATATCCATTGGAAAAATCACATATAATATACCAAAATAAAACTCTTAAAATGATTTATCCAATGGCATGGATCTAGTATTAATCTAAGCACTCTAAAATCACGGTTTTTTCTGGAAAAACCTTGAAAATATGCTGAATTTAAAATGTTCATAACGTTACTTCCCGGACTCCATTTCGAGTGCTTTGTTTTTTGAAATTGGGTATTGTTTCGAGAGGAATTCAAATACACATATTTGTTTTTGCCAAATTCATCTCATAAATATTCATATATGAACCTGAAGTGCGTCTCCCTCTTTTTCTTCCCTAAAAAAATTTTGCAAAAAGAGAAAAAAAATCTTCCCTTCTTTGGCCAAGGAAATTGATCTAATACCACTTATTAAGTTCCAAATACCCGAAGAAAAAATATCACAATAGATCCAAATATATGTGAATACAATCACCGCACAATATATATGAAACCATATAGAAAACCACCACTTTATTATATCAAACCCTTAGGGTAGGGAAACACCATACATGTTGGCATGTTTTTACACGAAGAGTGTGTTTTTCATTGATGGCAAGAACAACAACGATGATTGAAAATAGGAAAAGAATAAGCTTAGGAGGAGGAGTGAAAAATATGAAGAGATCAAAGCAGATCAAGAGGAGGATCGTGAACCTCAGATCTGCAAGCTAGATCAACGACAGGGATGAATTACGGAGAGAGAAAGTAGAATCAAATAACTCACTAGTTCTATTCCCGCAATCAGTCTATATCGTCAGATATCATAAAACCAAATATTGACGATTGTGGTTGATCTAAAAAATGATCAGATTAAGTCAGATTAAGTCGTGACTATCGGATGTGCAACCACCAGATCAATGACAGGGATAGATTGCGGAGATCGAAATGAGAAATAAATGTCATGCTATTTCCTATCCCGCAATTAGTCAAGATCGTCAGATATTATAGATTCACAGATCGCCGATTATGGTTGAACCACCAAAAAATGCACAACTTCAAATTGAGGATCTTGGGTGACGAATTAAGTCACTTGCAAGTTGTTGTTCTGCAATCATCCTTGATCGTGGATCTACTTCGACATTCATTATGACTACTAGATCACTTTAAGTGGAAGGATAGGATAAGCGAGGCCAAACGGTTGAGAATTCAATTATGTAAATACCCATCAACCATCGGATCAAATTAAGTGGGAGGATAGGATAAGCATGGTAAAATATTTGATATCTTAACAATGAAAATTTATGTCAGCCGTCAGATATTTCTAAAGTGGAAGGATAGTATAATCAATGTTAGAGGGTCGTTGTATCTAAACCAAGGAAAAGATGCATCACATACAATCGAGTCGTCAATTTAAGATCATGATCAATGAACAACATTAGTTTTGGGTCTAAAGATGTGAGGAGGTTAAGCTTCAGAGAAATCAGTTCGAGAGTTTTAGTTTGATATTTGAAATCTTGAAGTCTAGAGAGTTAGAGAGCTGAAATATATTCTTGACCGTCATATCATCCAAAGTAAATCTCAGTTGTCAGATCGTCCGAAGAAGACCTCAAGCATTGGATAGTCCAAAGTGCATCTAGGCCGTTTGATCTAGAGCGTCAATTTGAGATTTGAAATCTCTGAATTCTAGAGAGTCAGAGAGCCAAAATACATTCTCCACTGTTGGATCGTCCGAAGTAAATCTCAGTTGTCAGATCGTGCGAAGAAGACCTCAATCATTGGATCGTCCAAAGTGAATCTGGTCCATCTGATCCAGAGCGTAAGTTTGAGATTTTATATTTCAAAAGTCCAGAGACTCGAAGGAGATCTGGACTATTGATCGAGAAAGGGGATGCAGAACTATTGATCTGGTTGAAAGCTCGAAATTCTGGAGTGGAGGCAGAGCCATCGATTGAGAAGGATAGGTGTCTGTGGATCATCAACTCCCAAATAATGGCATATGAAAGAAAGAAGGGTTTGAGATTTGAAACTCTCAAAGCCGGATCACGAAATAAATCCACAGTCATTGATTTAGGGAGGTTGGATTTGATCCGTAGATCATGAAAGATCAAATATAAACCGTTTGTTCAGGAGCACCGTCAAGATCATGAGATCGATGGTCTCTTTGCATTGCGGGGTCAGAACATGCTTGGATATTAATTTTTCATGAGCGGGCCGCAATCAAAACCATGAGATCACCAAAGGCATATATGGAGCTCTATAGTGAGTTGCGGGGAAAAAGTGGGTTTCCCTCAAACCGCCTATAGACACGCTTGCAATCGCATGGTCACATGAATTTCATAGCCCAAGGTCATATCGAAAAAAAAAGGGGAGCTAGTGCTCGCTAGACCAATATCGTAAAGAGCCTTTTGAATAGGTGTATGGTCACCACTGGTGGTTGTTGGCATGTTTACAGGCAGGTATGCTTGTAATTGATAGCAAGATTAGAGTATGTAGCGATGGAAAAATAGGGACAACGTAAGCTCAAGAGGATTAGCACAGAGTCACACGTAGTGCATAGGTGTACACCAGGGACGAGGTTAACTCATTGCCAAAGCTCAAGAGAGATAGCGTACTCAAGATCTTAGATGGATCAAAGGTAGAGGCTTTTGACACTTAGAAATTATTCCAAGTTAGGGGGATGTGTAAGCCTAGAAGGAGAAGTGACAATGATCATTGGATCCCATTGAGAATTCCCGATGAACGTCATATCTGAGCCTGAGGTCCGACCGACGTTGGATCTAGGAGAACCTGCACATTCTTTAAAGAGCAAGTTGAAGAGGGGTTACAAAATCCCAAAAGCAGGAGGATAGTTTCGGATACTGGGAGTTGGAAGAGTCAAAACACTTCATCATCAGAAGTCCCAGAATCACAAAATGTGAAACACTGAAAGCAGGAGGATAGTTTTGGATACTGGGAGTTGGAAGAGTCGAGACTCTTCATCATTAGGAGTCCTGGAATCGTGAAGTGACAAACACCAAAATATCGAAAGCAGGAGGACAATTTCGGATATCGGGAGTTGCAACAGTTGAGACTCTTCATCATCAGGAGTCTCGGAATTGCGAAATGTGAAACGCCGAAGATCCTGAAACAGGCACATCAACCAGAATTTTGGATACCAGGAGTTGGAAGAGTCAAGAGTCAAGACTCTTCATCACAGGAGTCCCGGAATCGTGAAATGCGAAATGCCAAAATCCTGAAATAGGCACATCAACTAGAGTTGGAGGAGTCAAGAGTCGAGACTCTTCATCATAGGATTCCCGAAGTCGCGAAATGCAAAACGCCGAAATACCTTTTGGTGTAGGTTTCAGATACCGAGAGTTGGAGTGTCGAAACACTTCATCACAAGGAATACTGAAATGCTGAAATGTGAAATGCATGTTCAAAATTGGCCCATGGTCATAACCTATGGTCACATCATCGAAGAGATGTAGATAAGAGATTGAAGAGACAAGCTCCATTTCAGAGTTTGAGGCATTGAGAATCGAGACGACTTATCACCAAATCCCCGAAATGCGAAAGTGAAAAATACATTTTTGAATAAGGCTGTGGTTACAGCTAATGGTCACATCTGTAGAAGATGGAGGAAGGAGATAGTGAAACCAATCTCCATTTAGGGGATCATGACTTGGAGTGTCGAGACGCTTGATCACAGGAATGAAAAATTGTTGAATTGTTGAATGCCGAAATGGTGAAATGTCAATGTAGCCGGTGGTCACCGCCAGTGGTCACGTAAGTGGAAGGAACTAGCATAGTTGGGCTCCATTTCAAGGTTGGCACTGTCACTTCTATAAACAACTGATGGTTTGTTCCAGAGGACTCAAAGAGACTTCTATGTGATTGCTAGAGGAGTTGAAGAGTCTCAAAGAATCTGTCAGTGGAATGAAGACTAGTCATAGAGGCGATTGACAGATGGAAGAGTATTGAAGCCTGTAACTACAACAGAGAAGTTGAGCTCAACTGTAACAGAGAAGACAAAGAGTCTCAACTGTTGGAGAGGCAAATGAATCTCAAAATAACAACCAGTGATGATAGATGCATGGGTTTAACTGCCAGAGAAGTTGAAGAGTTGCAATGATGATCAGGCAGAGCACTCGACATGGAGAGAGCATGCAGAAGCATGCCGAGAGAGCATGCACAAGGGGCAAAAAGACTATAAGTATGCAGAACAAATAAGAGATGGATGTTTTTATTGTTGAGAGTGATTCAGGTGTGTAGAAGGAGGAGTGTCCAACAGCTAAAATATAGAGAAGAGGAATGGTGCATTGAATGTACATGTTGCACAGAGCATAAAAGGTAGAAGCATAAAAAGCGCAAGTCATGTGTGCAGCAACATAGTGAGATAGTAAAGGAAGGCTGAGGTGCTCTTGTAGAGAAAAATAGAAGATCATAAAGGGAAAGAAGATGCAGACAGAAAGACACAAATACAAGAGATCAGAGCAGCATAGCAGAACAGTGATAAGTCTGGTAAGCCAATGATAAATATTGTATCACTGTGATAAATTTATATATAGAAAAGATTTATATTTCAGGGTGGAAGGGAGGTGCTAGGGAGGACTGTTGTCCTCACAGGTTCAAGTGGGTGCTTGAACACAGGGAGTTGAAGCTTCCATCTGGTTGCAGCCAGAAAAACTAGGGTGGCAGGGTGGTGCAAGGGAGAACTATTGTTCTCTGATATACAGGTTGGTGCATGTGTGACTAGAAGTTGGTGCTTCCATCCAGTTGGTGCTGGAACATATAGGGAGTTGTTGCTTCCTTATAGTGGGTGCTAGAGAAAACAGAGAGTTGGTGCTTCCTTCTAGTGGGTGCTAGAGAAACCAGGGAGTCGGTGCTTCCTTCTAGTGGGTGTTAGAGAATCCAAAGAGTTGGTTCTCTCAACAAGTAGCAAATTGCAAAACAAAGGTTGTAGCCTCATTATGAGTTGGTGCTCATAAGTATGATAATGTACAGAATGTAAAGTATACTTATCATATAAAGAAGAAGAGGTTTTTACCCTTTATGGGTTTCCTTAGGAAATATATGTCTCTGTGTATCTCATATGTGTGAATGATGTTGAATGTTCTATTGCTTACTTCCCTGCATTACTGTGATTGTCATTAGGTTCTCTGTAAAGAGTTTAAAATAAGCATAATTGTTTAAGCAAGGTAACAGCTGATTCACCCCCCTCTCAGTTGTCCAACAATTGGTATCAGAGCCGACTCCTTTTATCTAAGGGTAGATCCTAGAGCTTAAACATGTCAATCCATGAAGGAAATTCAACCAATAAGGCCCGTATGTTCAATGGAACAAACTTTGCCTTCTGGAAAGTTAGAATGAGAACCTAAATAATGGCTTTAGGTGCAGATGTCTGGGATGTGGTAGATATTGGTTATGTAAATCCAGTTGTACTAGCCAATAAGGATGACAAGCTAGAATTTATCTACAATGCTAAGGCTATGAATGCTATTTTGAGTGGGCTTGCAGAAGCAGAATTCGTAAAAGTTATGCACCTAGGAACTGCCAAAGAAATGTGGGACAAACTCATTAGCAGTTATGAAGGTAATGAGAAGGTAAAGGATGCCAAGCTTCAAATCTATAGAGTACAGTTTGAACATCTAAAGATGAAAGAAGATGAAACTGTTGAAAAATACTTTTTGAGAGTTGAAGAACTAGTAAATGCAATGAATGAACTTGGTGAAAAAATTGAGGAACCTTCTTTAGTTCAGAAAATTTTGAGATCTTTACCAGATAGGTTCAACCCGAAGGTCTCTACTATAGAAGATATTAATGATATAAAAACCTTGGAGTTTGATCAGCTTCTAGGAACATTGACTGCATATGAAATGAGACTAGTTAAAGATAAACCCACCTCCAGAAAAGCATCATTTAAGGCAGATGAGAATGAGGATTCAGAGCTTGGTGAAATTGAAGCAAAATTTGTGAAGAGACTGAAGAAGGGATCAGGCAAATACAAAGGTAAACTGCCTTTCAAATGTTTCAATTGTGGTAAGATAGGTCATTTTTCAAATAAATGTCCTCACAAAAGAAAGGATTAGACATGTGATGATGAGGAGAAGCACAAACACATAAATTTCTTTAAAGCAAATAATTTTAAGAAGAAAAGTCTTTGTGTAAACAATGATGATGATCCTTCAAATGATGAAGACAATGACTCCTCTATTGAAGATAAACTAAATGACTTCATACTTATGGCCAAAGAGGATTATGATAATAAAAGCACAGGAAGTGAGGCTAATGAAGAAGAAGTTGTGGTTGATATGGAAGGAGAACTGATAAGTGCACTAGAAGAGATTGACAGACTCAGAATTAAGAACAGAAAGAAAAAACAATTGCTGTTACAATTCGAGAAAGTCAATGAACAACCTGATGAAGACTTTGCCTTGCTAAAAGTGGAATTAGAAGAGGCAAATAAAATCAAGGACATTATGAAACAACAGTTATCAGAAAAGAAGGCAAGATGTAAATCTATGGAAGAAGAAGTAGTGAAAACTAGGAAAGAATTTGAGAAGTTTCAAGCCTTGTATCATCAAAATATGTCAAGTATCAAAGCCTCAGAAGGATTATCCACCATTCTAAATCAACAAAGGAATCCAAAGCTTAAAACGGGTTTGGGTTATGAAGAGGGATCAAGCAGCGGTCAGCCAAGAAACAAATAATCCATCAAGTTTGTCAAATGTACAACCAATGACAACAACAAACCTACAGAAACAAAGGAAGACAATCAGCTGCCCAGGAGGAGTAAAGAAAAAGGTGCTAGGAATGAATCTGTAGAACAAAGAAATAATGCACTTCCTTCTCAAGGAAATCATCAGCATGGAAGAAATTGACCTGCTCAAAGAAGACAACCATTTTCTAGGTACCAAGGATTTTTCTATGGATATTGTTTTTTTTTCTCTAATTTTGGTCACAAAGCTATAAACTATTCTTTAAAATTCATATATGAGCAAGAAAGACATTCAAGGTATAGATATCTGCCACAACAAAGAATGAGACAGCCAAGTAATAAACCATCAAAGAATGCAAATCACTTGATGGATGGGAAAAGGACACAAGTTAAGCATAACAATCGTTATGATCCTTTATTCGATGAACCAGAATGTTACATCTGTCATGACTATGGACACAAATCTGTTGACTGTCGCTTAAGGAACTATGAACCATATTTGAATTCCCCTGTTGAAAATGTCAAGGGTTGGAGGAAGAAATAAAGTGACAAGTGTGGATTAGTGTTGTCAGCTCAAAGACAAACGAACCCTTGGCATATAGACAGTGGATGCTCCAAACATATGACGGGAGACAAAGGTAAGTTTTTGTCTCTAAGTGAAAGCAAATTGGGAAACATAACCTTTGGAAATGATGCTCCAGGTAAAATAAAGGGTAAAGGGATGGTGAGTTTAAGTAATGGAAAAGGAAAAGCCCAAGATGTTATACTTGTAGATGGGATGAAACATAATCTGCTCAGTGTAAGTCAAATGTATGACAAAGGATGTGAAGTGGTGTTCACGTACAAGGACTACAAGATAAAGTCTGTAAACTCAAGACAAGTGGTGGCCAAAGGCATAAGGACACAAAATAATGTATATGTGTTGAAAGAAGATAGAGAAGAGTGTCATCTAAGAAAACATGATGAAAGCTGGTTATGGCATAGGAGACTTAGACATCTAAACTTTGACCACTTAATCAAGATCAAAAATCTTGAGGCAATAAAAGATCTTCTGAGAATATCAAAGCCCCAAGATTCTATATGTAAACCCTGCCAAGTAGAAAAGCTAACTAGGACACAGTTTAAGTCTAAGAGCTCTACATCAATGGAGAAACCACTCCAACTAGTTCATATGGATTTATGTGGACCATCAAGACAGGAAGGCACAGGGAAAGAAAACTACTTCATGTTTATTATTGATGATTACTCCAAACTTACTTGGGTTGCCTTTCTCAAGGAAAAAGCTGAAGCATTTGAGAAGTTTAAAATATTTAAGGCTTTAACTGAGAATCAAACAGACAACAGGTTAAAGGCAGTAAGATCAGACAAAGGAGGAGAATTTATTTCAAGTGATTTCAAGGAATTCTGTGATAAGCATGGGATCAAGAGAGAATACACAATCGCAAGAACTCCATAACAAAATGGAGTAGTTGAGAGGCAAAACAGAACAATGCAACAAATGGCTAGGTCAATGATGAATGAGAAGAACATTGGTCAAACCTACTGGGTAGAAGAAACACACACAACAGTCCATGTTCTTAACAAAGCCCACCTCAGACCACAAAGTGACAAGACACCTTATGAACTGTGGTATGGGAGACCTGCTTCAATCAAACACTTCAAAGTCTTTGGGAGTAAATGTTACATAAAGAATAATGATGAGAACCTTGGAAAATTTGATGACAGGGTTGATGAAGGTATCTTCTTAGGGTATTCTACAAACAGTAAAGGATACAGATGCTATAATAAGAGGCTACATAAAATGGTTGACTGTATTGACATAAAAGTTGATGAAGGAGTCCCAGCAAGAGAGGTGTACAATAATGAGTCTTCTACAAAGGACATAGCTAAATCTGAAGATGAATAGGTCCAAGAATTAGAAAACAAAGACTCTGAATCAGATGAAGACATAGATACTTAGACAGACTCAAATCAGTAGACAACTTGAAATTCCTCCTCCAGAATCAATCAAAAGAATCATCCTGCAAGTCAGATAATTGGTGAAAAAGACAAAGGTGTACAAACCAGGAGAAAGATAATCAAAAACACTGAACAAACACATATAGCTTTCATATCCATGCTGGACCCCAAGAATTTTAATGAAGCTAACAAAGATGACCATTGGGTTAAAGAAATGAATGATGAACTTGATCAGATTGAGAAAAACAATACGTGGGAGATGGTTCATAGACTTGAAGGTAAAAATATCATTGGTTCCAAATGGATCTTTAAGAATAAGTTGAATGAGAAGGGACAAGTTGTCAGGAATAAAGAAAGATTGGTATATAAAGGCTATGCTCAAATAGTAGGACTAGATTTTGATGAAACATTTGCACCCATAGCAAGATTAGAAGCTATCAGAATATTTTTTGCCCATGCTTGTCATAAAAAGTTTAATGTCTATCAAATGGATGTCAAGTCAGCTTTTCTAAATGGAGATTTAAATGAATAAGTCTATATGGAACAACTTGAGGGTTTCGAACTGTCTGATAACCCTGACTTAGTATGCAAGCTGAAGAAAGATTTATATGGGTTAAAACAAGCCCCTCGTGCCTGGTATCACAGACTAGATACGTATCTCAAAGATAAAGGGTTCAAGAGAGGAACGATTGACAACAATCTGTATATCAAAGTAGAGGATAATGATTTTCTTATCGTGTTGGTCTATGTATATGACATCATCTTCAGATGTAATAAGGATTCATTGGTACAATGGTTTGCTTCTGCCATGGAGTCTAAGTTTGAAATGTCTACGATAGGTGAACTGTCATTTTTTCTTGGTCTGCAAATTACTCAGAGGTCTGAAGGGATGTTCATTTCTCAAGAAAAATATCTAAGAGAAATGTTGAAAAGGTTTCAAATGGAAGATTCTAAACCTGTGGTCACACCTATGGTTACTGGATGCAAATTAAGCAAGGATGATGACTCACCTGATGTTGATCAATGTTCATATAGGTCAATGATAGGTAGTCTATTGTACATCATAGCATCTTGTCCAGACATAATGCATGTTGTTGGAATGGTAGGAAGATATCAATCTGCACATAAACAAAGTCATTTGCTAGATGTCAAAAGGATATTCAGATATTTGAAAGAAACAATGAACTATGGCCTACGGTATCCTCAGAATTAGAATTTTCAATTATCAGTCTACTCAGATGCTGATTGGGCTAACTGCATGGATGAAAGGAAAAGCATGAGTGGAGGTGCGTTCTTCTTAGGAGATTATCTAGTAGCATGGTTGAGTAAAAGGCAAGGTTCCATTTCTTTATTAACTACAGAGGCAGAGTACATTACTGCTACTACCTGCTACACTCAGGTATTATGGATGATACAGAAACTTGCAGACTTGGAGGTAAAATACACTGAACTGATCCCAATTCATTGCGATAACACTAGTGCCATCAGTGTGTCCAAGAATCCTATATTCCACTCCAAGACCAAGCATTTTCCCATAAAATACCATTTTCTGAGAGAGATGGTCATCAATAAGATTATTCAGGTCCATTACATTCCAACCACAGAACAAATTGCAGACATCTTTACTAAACCCCTAGCCAAGACATCATTTGGATATCTCTGACAGAAACTGGGTGTCATCCCGTCTCACACCTAAGAGAGTCCATCCTGTTAGGGGGAGTTTGTATTGATTGAATATCTGATACCTCAAAAAAATGCTGCAACATCTCAAGGGGAGCATGTTTTATTTGACATTGATGTCAAAGGGGGAGAAAAGGAGTGGTCCAGGCAGGATGCTACAGTTGGAGGTCCAAACAGATTAGCGCAATCATTCAGGGTTTCCATCAATGCCAAAGGGGGATATTGTTGCCATGTTTATAGGCAGGTGTGCTTTTCATTGATGGCAATATCAGAGTATGCAGCAATGGAAAAACAAGGACAATGTAAGCTCAGGAGGATTAGTGCAGAGTCGCATGCAGTGCATAGGTGTGCACCAGGGATGAGGTTAACTCATTGCCAAATCTTAAGAGAGATAGCGTACTTAGGATCTTATACGGATCAAATGTCGAGGCATTTGACGCATATAAATTATTCCAATTTAGGAGGATGTGTACGCACGGGAGGAGAAGTGACAGTGATCATTGGATCCCATTGAGAATTCCTGATGAACGTCACATTTGAGCCCGAGGTCTGACCGGCGTTGGATCCAGAAGAACCTACAAGTTCTTTAATGAGCAAGGTGAAGCGGGGTTACGAAATCCCAAAAGTAGGAAGATAGTTTCAGATACCGGGAGTTGGAAGAGTCAAGACTCTTCATCATCAGGAGTCTTGGAATTGCGAACTGCAAAACACCAAAATCCCGAAAGCAGAAGGACAGTTTCGGATACCGAGAGTTGGAAGAGTCGAGACTCTTCATCATCAGGAGTCTTGGAATCACGAAATGCAAAACACCAAAATCTCAAAAGTAGGAAGACAATTTCGGATACCGAGAGTTGGAAGAGTCGAGACTCTTCATCATCAGGAATCCCGGAATCGTGAAATGCAAAACACCGAAGATCCTAAAACAGGCACATCAACTGGAGTTTTTGATACCGGGAGTTGGAAGAGTCAAGATTCAAGACTCTTCATCACAGGAGTCCCGGAATCATGAAATGCGAAACGCCAAAATCCTGAAATAGGCACATCAACCAGAGTTTCAAATACCGGGAGTTGGAGGAGTCAAGAGTCGATACTCTGCATCACAGGAGTCCCAAAGTCACAAAATGCGAAATGCCGAAACACTTTTTGGTGTAGGTTTTAGATATTGGGAGTTGTAGTGTTGAAACACTTCATCACAAGGAATGTCAGAATGCCAAAATGCAAAATTCATGTTTAGAATTGGCCCCTATTCATAACATAAGGTCAAATCGTCGAAGAGCTGTAGAGAAGAGCTTGAAGAGACAAGCTCCATTTTGGATTTTTAGGCATGGAGAGTCGAGATGACTCATCACTGAATCCCCAAAATGCGAAAGTGAGAAATACATTTTTGAATAAGGCTATGGTTACAGCCAGTGGTCACATATGAAAAAGATGGAAGAAGGAGCTAGTGCAACCAAGCTCCATTTTGGGGATCACGACTTGGAGTGTCAAGACACTTGATCACAGGAATGCAGAATTGTCGAATTACCAAATGCCAAAATGGTGAAATGGCGAAATGTCGATGTAGCCAGTGGTCACCATCGGTGGTCATGTAAGTGGAAGGAACTAGCATAGTTGGGCTACATTTCAAGGTTCACACTGTAAATGATAGAAACAACTGATGGTTTATGCCATAGGAATCAAAGAGACTTCTGTGTGATTGATAGAGGAGCTGAGGAGTCTCAAGGAATCTTCTAGTGGAATGAAGATTGGTCATAGAGGCGATTAACAGATGGAAGAGCATTGAAGCTTTTAACTGCAACAACGAAGTTGAGCTCGACTGTAATAGAGAAGACAAAGAGTCTCGACTACTGGAGAGGCGAAGGAATCTTAGCATAACACCCAGTGATGATGGACGCATGGGTTTAACTACCATAGAAGCTGAAGAGTTGTGATGATGATCAGGTAGAGCACTCGACATGGAGAGAGCATGCAGAAGCATGCCGAGAGAGCATGTACAAGGGGAAGAGAGACTATAAGTATGCAGAACAAAGAAGAGATGGATGTTGTTGTTGTTGAGAGTGATTCAGGCGTGTAGAAGGAGGAGTGTGCAATAACTGAAATATAGAGAAGATGAATGGTGCATTGAATGTACATGATGCACAGAGCATAAAAGGCAGAAGCACAGAAAGTGAAAGGAATGTGTGCAGCAAGATAGTGAGACAATAAAGGAAGGATGAGGTGCTCTTGTAGAGAAAAATGGAATATCAAAAAGGGAAAGAAGATGTAGACAAATAGACACTGATACAAGATATTAGAGCAACATAGCAAAACAATGATAAGTCTGGTAAGCTAATGATAAATATTGTATCACTGTGATAAATTTATATATAGCAAAGATTTATATTTCAGGGTGGAAGGGAGGTGCTAGGGAGGACTGTTGTCCTCACAGGTTCAAGTGGGTGCTTGAAAATAGAGAGTTGAAGCTTCCATCTGGTTGCAGCCAGAAAAACCAGGGTGGCAGGGTGGTGCAAGGGAGAATTGTTGATCTCTAATATACAGGTTGGTGCCTGTGTGACTAGAAGTTGGCGCTTCCATCCAGTTGGTGCTGGAACATATAGGGAGTTGTTGATTCCTTCTAGTGGGTGCTAGAGAAACCAGGGAGTTGGTGCTTCCTTCTAGTGGGTGCTAGAGAAACCAGGGAGTCGGTGCTTCCTTCTAGTGGGTGCTAGAGAATATAGAGAGTTGGTGCTCTCAGCAAGTAGCATCTTGTAAAACAAAGGTTGTACCCTCATTATGAGTTGGTTCTCATAAGTATGATAATGTATAGAATGTAAAGTATACTTATCATATAAATAATGAGAGGTTTTTACCATTTATGGGTTTCCTTAGGAAATATTTGTCTCTGTGTATCTCATATGTGTGAATGATGTTGAATGTTCTATTGCTTATTTCCGTGCATTACTGTGATTGTCATTAAGTGCTCTACAAAGAGTTTAAAATAAAAATAATTTTTTAATCACGGTAACAATTGATTCATCCCCCCTCTCAGTTGTCGAACAATGGTCATGTGAAGGAAGGGGATTAGAAGCCAAAGAAGCCAAAAAAATGACTGACTATAACTGCCATAGAAGACGAAGATTTTCGATTGACAAAGAAGCCAAAGAACCTCAGGATAACTCCATATAAGCCAAAGAATCTTTGGACAATGGGCACTAATGATGAATAGTTACAACATAATCACTAGAAAAGATGAAGAGTTGGAATGATGATCACATAGAGGACTTGGTGTGAGAAACTAATGGAGAACAGAGAAGTTGGTATTCTTTTTCGAGTGAGATGCATGGCCGTATAATGTGATGAAGTGCATGATCTGAAGAAAATATTATAGACACAGAGAAAAGAATGAAGAGGTATCATAGAGAAACAAATGCTGATGAGAAGTTGAACAAGGTTTGCGCAAGAAGATGCGAGAAACAACAAGACACCGATGCATCAAAGAAGAGAAGTGTAGAAGAACAATGATGATACTGGTAAGCCATTGATAAATACTGTATCACTATAATAACTTTCAGAAAGCAAAGATTTATATTTAAGGGTGGTAGGGTGGTGCTAGGGAGGACTGTTGTCCTCATAGTTTCAAGTGGGTTCTTGAACACAAGGAGTTGTAGATTCCATTTGGCTGCAGCTAGAAAAAACTAGGGTGGTAGGGTAGTGCAAGGGAGAATCATTGTTCTCTGTTATACAGGTTGGTTCCTGTGTGACTGGAAGTTGGTTCTTCCATCCAGTTGGTTTTGGAACACTCAGGGATTTGGTGCTTCCTTCTAGTGGGTGCTAGAGAAACCAAAGAGTTGGTGTTCTCAACAAGTTGTAGCTTGTTAAAGAAGAGGTTGTAGCCTAATTTTGAGTTGCTGCTCAAAGAAAGATGTTGTACAGAACTTAAAAGACTGCCTATCATTCAAAGAATAAGAGGTTTTCTCCCTTTATGGGTTTCCTCTTGAAATATTTGTCTTTGTGTATATCATATGTGTCATTCATATTTTTTATTTATGTTTTTCATGTCTTGCATAATCTTGATGATTACTTGGAGAAGGTTAATAATATGTTAATAGGAATAAAATTGTTTCAGAACAGTGACAACTGATTCACCCCCCCTCTGAGTTGTCTTAGTAATTCCAACAATTGGTATCATAGCAGGTTCCTTTTATTTAAAGTTAGATCAGTAATCTTAAACATGACAAGCCATGAAGGAACTTCAACCAATAAGCCTCCTATGTTTGACGAATTTTTTTTTTCCTTCTGGAAGGTTAGAATGAGAACATACATCATGGCCTTAGGTTCTGATGTTTGGGATGTTGTAGAGACTGGTTATGTAAAGCTAGTTGTACTAGCTTCTAAGGATGAAAAGCTAGAATTTAGCTTCAATGCTAAGGAAATGAATGCTATCTTGAGTGGGATTTCTGAAGATGAATTTGTAAATTTTATGCAACTTGAATCTGCCAAAGAAATGTGGGATAAATGTATTAGCAGTTATGGAGGAGATGAGAAAGTAAAAGGTGCAGAACTTCAACCACATATATTGAAATTTGAACAACTAAAGATGAATGAGGATGAAACAGTTAGTAAATATTTTTTAAGAGTTGAGGAGCTTGTGAATTTCATGAAGGGTCTTGGTGAGAATATTGAAGACTCATTTTTAGTTCAAAATATTTTAAGATCTCTGCTTGATAGATTTAATCCAAAATTTTTTGCAATAGATGAAATGAATGATATTAAAACTCTTTTATTGACCACCTCCTAGGAACTCTGACTGGTTATGAAATGAGGATAGGTAAATATAAACCCACCTCTAGAGAAGAATCATTTAAAGAAGATAAGAATGAGGATTCTGAGCCTGATGATATTGAAGAAAAATTTGTGAGAAGACTAAAGAAAAGACCAGGAAAGTACCATGGCAAGTTTCTCTTCAAATGTTTTAACTGTGGAAATATAGGTCACTTTTCATCTAAGTGTCCACACAAGAATAAGGACCAGGACGCTGAAGGTGAAGAGAAGTACAAATCCAAGAGATTTGGTAAAAAATAAAGTTTATGTGTAAATAATGATGACTCTTCAGGAGACACAGATAATGATCCTTCTTGTGAAAATAAGATTAATTACTTTATGCTTATGGCCAAAGAGGATTATGATAATAAAATCACAGGAAGTGATGTTGATGATGAAGAATTTGTGGTTGAATTGGAAGGAGAAATGATCGGTGCTCTAGAATAAATTGCTAGACTCGGATTTAAGAAGAAAAAGAAAAAACAATAGCTGATATAATTCGAGAAAGATAGTAAAAAACCTGATGAAGACTTTGCCCTACTAAAAGTGGAATTAGAAGAGGCAAAGAAAATAGAGGACATTCTGAAACAATAGTTATCAGAAAAGAAGGCAAGATGTGAATCCTTGGAGGAAGAGGTAGTAAAAGCCATAAAATAGATGGAGAAGTTTAAAACATTGTATCTCCAAAATCTTCCAAGCATTAAAGCCTCAACAAAACTAAATGAAATTCTGAGAAAACATCGATCTCCTTTGTTGAAAACTAGTTTAGGCTATGTAAGGGGTTCAATCAGCGAACAACCAGAAAACAAAGAGTCAGTAAAGATGATCAAGTTCCAAGTCAACAGACAATCAAACCATGTGAATACTCTGCCACCAAAAGCTAATAAAGGCAAGATGATCCCTGATAAAAAAAAAGATATGAGAAGATGGAGCAACAAATGCCAGGAAGAAGGCCATCCTTCAGGTACCAAAATTTCTTCCATGGTTACTATTTCTACTTCTCTAATTTTGGTCATAATATTGCAAATTGTCAACTTAAGTTTAGAGACATGCAACTGAGGATATCAAGAAACAAAAAATCTTTGAAACATAGAACTAAATAGCCAATGAGTAGAAAAAGTTCCACCAATCACTTTGACCTATTGAACATTGAGCTCAAATTCTATACGTGTCATAACTTCAGCCACAAAGCTGCAAATTTCCATCTGAAGAATTACAAAGAAGATCCAAGGATAAAACCCTTAGCTATAAATGACAGCACATGGAATGAAAAATGTGGTCTAGTACTTTCATCTCAAAAACAAAAAGATCCCTGGTATATAGATAGTGGATGTTCCAAGCACATGACTAGATACAAGGATAAGTTTTTGTATATAAGTAAAAGCAAAACATGAAATGATGAACTAGGTAAAATCAAGGGTAATGGGATGGTGAGTTTAAGTAATGGAAAAGGAAAATCCCAAGATGTTCTGCTTGTAGATGGGCTGAAACATAATTTTCTCAGTGTGAGTCAAATGTGTGATAGAGGATGTGAAGTGGTGTTCACTTCCAAAGATTGTAAAATAAAGTCTGTAAACTCAGGACAAGTGGTGGCTAAAGGCATAAGAATAAATAATAATGTATATTCAAGGATGATGAAAGATGCCTATGGCATAAGAGACTTGGACATATAAACTTTGACCACTTAATCAAGCTCAAAAAGATTTAAGGTGGTAAAATATCTTCCAAGAATATCAAAGCCACAAGATTCTGTGTGTAAACCCTGCCAAGTAGGAAAGCTAACCAGAACATAGTTTAAATCCAAGAGTTCTACTTCAACAAAGAAACCACTCCAATTAGTTCATATGGATTTATGTGGACCATCAAGATAGGAAGGCACAAGGAAGGAAAACTACTTCATGGTGATCATTGATGATTACTCTAGACTCACTTGGGTTGCTTTTCTCAAAGAAAAAGCTGAATCATTTGAGAAATTTAAAATATTTAAGGATTTAACTAAGAATGAAACATGCAACAGATTAAAGGTTGTAAGATCAGATAGAGGAGGAGAATTTATGTCAAGTGATTTCAAGGAATTCTGTGATAAACATGGGATCAAGAGAGAATACACAATCTCAGGAACTCCACAAAAAAATGGAGTAGTTGAGAGGCAAAACAGAATAGTTCAGCAAATGGTTTGGTCAATGATGAATGAGAAGACCATTGGTCAAACCTACTGGGCAGAAGAAATACACAAAACAATCCATATTCTCAACAAATTTCACCTCAGACCACAAGACACCTTATGAACTTTGGTATGGAAGACTTGCTTCAATCAAATACTTCAAAGTCTTTGGGAGTAAGTGCTACATAAAGAATAATAATGAAAACCTTGGCAATTATGATGACAGGGCTGATGAAGGCATATTCTTAGGGTATTCTACAAACAATAAAGGATAGAGATGCTATAATAAGAGGCTACATAGATTGGTTGATTGCATTGACATAAAATTTGATGGAGTCCCAGTAAGAGAGGTGAGAAATATTGAATCAACAACATAGGATATAGTTGAAGTTGAAGATGAACATGCCCAAGAATCAGAAAAAGAATACTCTGAGTCAGATGAAGAAACAAATACTCAGGTAGACTCAAATCATTAGATAACATCAAATCCTTCCTCTAGAATTACTCAAAAGAATCATCCTACAAGTCAAATAATTGGTGAGAAAGACAAAGGTGTACAAACGAGGAGAAGGATAATCAAAGACATTAAGCAATCACATATAGCCCTCATATCCATGGTGAAACCCAAGAACTTTGATGAATATAGTAAAGATGTAAATTGGTTAAAATCAATGAATGAGGAACTGGATCAGATTGAGAAGAACAATACTTGGGAACTTGTTACTAGACCCACAGATAAGAATGTAATTGGCTAAATGGGTGTTTAAGAACAAAATGAATGAACAAGGACAAATTGTTAGGAATAAATCAAGATTGGTTTGTAATGGGTATGCACAAGTTGAAGGGCAAGATTTTGATGAAACGTTTGCACCAGTGGCAAGATTGGAAGCCATCAGAATGTTTCTTTCCTATGCCTATCATAAGAACTTTAAAGTATATCAAATTGATGTTAAGTCAACATTTATTAATGGAGATATAGAAGAATATGTATATGTGGAGAAACCTGAAGGATTTTCATTGATATATAATCTTGACTATGCCTATAAGTTGAAAAAGGAATTATATGGATTGAAATAGGCACCACAAGCCTAGTATCATAGACTAGCCAAATTTCTACAAGACAAAGGGTTCAAGAAAGGTACTGTTGACAATAATCTATACATTGAGTCCGAAGGTGATGATTTATTAGTTTTTTTTATTTATATAGATGACATTATTTTTTGGTTTACTAATGACCATTCAGTTCAGTGGTTTTCTAATTCAATTCAGACTCAGTTTGAGATGTCCATGATATGAGAACTATCATATTTTCTTGGTTTATGAATCAATCAGAGTTCTGCAGGGATATTTATCTCTCAAGAACAGTATTTGAAAGATATTTTAAAGAGGTTTCAAATGGAATATTCCTCTCCTGTTAGTACACCTATGGTGGTTGGTTGCAGGCTCAGTAAAGATGATATTTCACCTGATGTTGATCAAAGAATATATCGATCAATGATAGGTAGTCTTCTGTACATCAAAACATCCCATCCTGATATAATGCAAGTTGTTGGAATGGTAGGTCATTATTAGTATACTCCTAAATAAAGTCATTTAGCAATTGTCAAGAGGATACTCAAATATTTGAAGGGTACAGTTACTTATGGTCTTTGGTATCCTAGAAACCAGAATTTACAATTAACTGCATATTCATATATTGATTGAGAAAACTATTTGGATGAGAGAAAGAACACCAGTGGAGGTGCATTCTTCTTAGGTGATTCGTTAGTAGCATGGCTTAGTATGAAGAAGGGATCTATTTCATTATCAACTATAGAGGCAGAGTGCATTTCTTCTTCTACTTTCTACACTCATATCTTATGAATGATACAAAATCTTGCAGATTTGAAGGTAACTTATATTGATCCCATTCCACTTCACTGTGATAAAACCAATGCCATAGTGTCTCAAAGAATCCCATTCTCCATTCAAAGATGAAGAATATACCAATAAAGTATGATTTTCTCAAAGAGAAGGTTATAAACAAAGCTATTCATCTAAATTATATTCCTTCCATGGAACAAAGTGCAGACTTATTTACTAAACCCCTAGCCAAGACACCATTTGAATATCTTCGTTAGAAGCTGGATGTCATCCCTTCTCTCACTTGAGAGAGTCCATCCCGTCAGGGGGAGTATGTGTTGTTTGAATATCTGATAATCTTAGGGGGATCATTTTTTCTTTGACATTGATGTCAAAGGGGGAGAAAAGGTGTGGTCTAGATGCTACAATTGGAGGTCTAAACATAATAGTGTATCCTTTCTACGTTGCCATCAATGCCAAAGGGGGAGATTTTTGGCATGTTTTTACAGGAAGAGTGTGCTTGTCATTGATGGAAAGAACAACAGTGACAATGGAAAATAGGAAAAGAATATGCTCAGGAGGAGGAGTGAACAGTATGCAGAGATCAAAGCAGCTTAGGAGGAGGATCACAACCATTGGATCTACAAGCCAGATCAAAAACAAGGAAGAATTGTGGAGAGAGAAATTAGAATCAAACAACTCGCTTATTCTAATCCTTCAATCGGTCTAGATCATTAGATCTCATAAAACCAAATATCAATGATTGTGGTTGATATAACAAATGATCAGATTAAGTCAGATTAAGTCGTGACCGTCGAATGTGCAACTGCCAGATCAACGATAGGGATAGATTGCGGAGATCGAAAGGAGAATTAAATGTCATGCTATTTCCAATACCGCAATTATTTAGGACTATCGGATCTTATAACTTCAAATATCGACAATTGGGGTTGAATCACCAACAAACGCACAACTTCAAATTGCGAAGCTTGGGTGACAAATTAAATCACTCGCAAGTTGTGGTTCCACAATCATCCTTGATCATGGATATGCTTCGAGAGTATTCATGATCATTGGATTAATTTAAGTGGAAGGATAGGATAAGCAGGGCCAAACGATTGAGAATTTGATTATCCGAATACACATAAGCCATTGGATCAAATTAAGCGGGAGGATAGGATAAGCGTGGTAAAATATCAGATATCTTAACTATGCAAATTTTCGTCAAGAGAACAGTCAAGATCATGAGATCGTTGGTCCCATCGCATTACAGGGTCAGAACATTCTTGCATCTTAATTTTTCGTGAGCGAGTCGCAATCAAAACCACGGTATTGCCAAAGGCATACATGGATCTCTATAGTGAATTACGGGGAAATAAATGGGTTTCCCTCAGGTCGCCAATGGACGCGCCCACAATCATGTGGTCACGTGAAGTTCATAGGCCAAGGTCATATCGAAAAAAAGGGGAGCTAGCACTCTCTATACCAAGATCATGAAGCACCTTTTGAATAGGCATATGGTCACTACTAGTGGTCATGTGAAGGAAGGGGATTATATTCCAAAGAAGCCAGAAAAAAAAATCACTGTAACTGCCAGATAAGATGAATAATTGCAACTGACAGAGAAGTGAAAGAACCTCAGGATAACTACCAGATAAGTGTTGGTTGTGGAGCCTGGTTATCTTCCTGCTTCAGAGGTCCTTGCTTTCAGCCGTGTTTATACCCCATGAAGTATTTACACCCCAGAAGTATGTACACTCTTCCATGCGGGAGAGTGCAGAGGGGGGGTAGCCCCTCTGTGGGGCTACCCCCCAGCTGGGGGGTCTGGGGGCAAGTGGGCCCCCAGCAGGGGTTCGGGGGCGAAGCCCTCGAAGCAAAAATTGCCTTGTAAAAGTATATTGTAATTTCATTGTAAATCTGGATCGTTCATTATAAGGTCGTAGATCTAACGGTAGAGATTATGTTAGGGTTTTTTGCCCTAGAAGGCAACCCTCTTTTATGAGGGAAATGTATTGCGACTATGTATGATGGTGAATATTGTATTCTGAGAGAGGAGACTGTGAGAGAAAGAAGAGGAAGTTACAGCAGGTTTTGCTGTAGGTTGTATCCCTTCATTTGCTGGCTAATAATAAAGGAAGGACCTCCAATTTCTCTGGTGGACGTA
>CBVK0100043813.1:0-20516 GCA_900067695.1 Picea abies
GGTCTGCTGAGGAGCACAGCTCTTGTTAATATTTTTATTTTGTTTTTCTTTTATAGATAGCTGAGCGGGGTAACGCTGAAAAATCTTGATATTTTATCATATTTTTTTACCTCATCAGAATTTTTTTTCACACTGTCCTTTATTCAGCACCAGAAATGTTTTATTTCTAAAACAACTTACTATGACAGGGAGACATCCTTTTGATTCATTCCTTTACGAAAAAGGGATAGCGTAAAAAGATAAAGATGATCATGACAAACTTCACTTAAAGATTGAGATTAGTGAACTCTTTTCAAACAACATTTTCCAATATCATTTTCAGAAATATAAATCACTGATGTTTGTACAATCTTCAAGAAGTTATTTCAGCAAAGAATTTTTTCTCGTAGTCTAGATCTGAATGGCTCAGTATATAAGCATGCATCTGTTTCAAAACACACCAAACTGATCAATCAAATCAAAATCATAAAATGAAAACAGAAGCAAATACAAAAAACAAAAGGAAATATTTACATAATATATAAAAATAAAAATCAGACAAAGTATCTTTTCAGGGCTTGGCCATTCACCGGCTAGGTGTCAAGCTTCCCTTCAAGACTCTACAAACGGAAGGAACTAGGACCCAACTTTTCAGCAATCAAAATTGGCCCAAGCCACAAATTTTGAAATTTAGTGTGTTCGCCCTTCCCTTCGTGTGGTTTGTCCCACTTTAAGACGAGATCGCCAACTTCAAAATTTCTATCAGAAGCAGAATTAGAATCGAACCAGCTTTTAATCAATTGTTGATGTTGATCCAATTTACGCTTGGCTTGGGTTCTTACTTCTTCTAACTTCATCAAAGCATTAATACGGCTTTCTAAAGGGGAACATTCTTCTTCTTGAACTTTCTGTGACAATTGGAGCGAAGGAAGAAGAATATGAGGCGGAAAAATGGCTTCTCTGCCATAAACGAGGAAAAAGGGGGAATTACCTATAGCATCTTTGGGTGTTACCCTATCAGCCCACAGTGCATTGAGTAGTGCGTTGTGCCAGTTCATGTGATTTTCAACCACGGTTCTCTTGATTATCTTGATCAAGTTCTTGTTGGTTGATTCTGCTAAGCCATTACCCTGGGGGTAGTAACTCGCAGAATACTTAAGCTTTATTCCTTTTTCTAAGGCAAAGTTACTCATCTCAAGAGAGGAAAAGTATGAAGCGTTATCAAATACGAGACAATCAGGGATGCCGAAACGGGTAATGATATTCAAGTTCAGAAAAGAAATCACCTGACTTGTATTAATAGTTTTTAGCGCGGCGGCTTCAGACCATCGAGTAAAGTAATCAGTGGCTATCACAATATACTTGTGTTGCCGTGAGGATGGAGGGTTAATAGGACCAATGATATCAAGGCCCCATTGTTGAAAAGGAGAATCGACTGTGACGGGTTGCAAAGGGAAGGCTGGCTTTTGCAATCGCCCTGATGCTTTTTGACAAATGATACATTTTCGGCACAAAGCATGGGCGTCTCTAAAGAGTGTAGGCCAGTAATAACCGGCTCTTAAGACTTTATGAGCAGTGGTGTCGCCACCGAAGTGACCACCAGCTTCTCCTGCATGCAACTCAAGCAATACTTTCTCTGCTTCGTCCTTTTCAAGACAATGCATCAGTACGCCGTCAAAATTTTGACGAAATAGTATACCGTTGATTAAATGAAAGGAGGCGGACTTTAGTCTCAATGCTCTTCTTTTAGCAGGGTCTAGGTAACGAGGTGTTGATCCATGTTGAAGACAATGTCTAATATTGTCGTACCAGGGGCTTACAAAGTTTTGTGTACAACAAATCATATTCTGATTGTGTTGTTCTAGGTCTGACGTGTCACTGACTTCTTGTTGTTCAGTTTCTGAATCAACTACCAATTTACATAACCCTTGGCCTCTCACGATCTGCGCTGGGGTGATCTCTAGGTCATATTCCTGTAAAGAGGCGACCCAGTTGGCTCTTTTTTCTCCCAACTCCTTTTGCACTAACAAGTTCCTAATGGCAGGGTAGGGGACAATGACCTTGGTTCTTGACTTCAAAAGATAAGATCGGAAATTCTTAACTGCCTTGAAGACAACATAAGCTTGCCGATCAACCGTCGGGTAGTTAAGTTCAGCACCTTTGAAAGCAGAGCTCATAAAGGCGATGGGTACTTCGTTGTTCTCAGAGTTCTTTTGAGTAAGAACCGTGACATAGGAACGATCAGAGGCAAAAGTATAAAGTGTAAAGTCTTGAGAGAAATCAGGGCTCATGAGAGACGGAGCGTCGATTATGGCCTTCTTTATATCATTGAAAGCTTGGTTTTCAGTAGGTCCCCAGTGATATTGGGTGTCCTTCTTAATCAGGTTTTGGAGAGGTCTGACCATTTCGGAGAAACTGGGGACAAATCTCCTCACGAAATTGATCTGACCAAGGAAGGACTGCATGGATTTCTTGGAAGTGGGTGGGGGGAATTTGGCGATGACCTGGGTCCTCTCGGGGTCAATAATCATTCCATCGCTAGACACAATAAATCCTAGTAGTTTACCTTGTTCTACTGCAAAGATGGACTTCTTGGGGTTCAAAGAGATGTTGTATTTACGACATCGTAGCAGAACGGTTCGGAGGTGAGCTAGATGATCGTTTTTGTTTTTAGAGTAAACGGTCACATCATCCAGGTAGACTACTACGGAGTGATTGATCAAGCCTCTAAAAGCAATATCCATTGCTCTCTGAAAGGTAGCACCGGCGTTAATCAATCCAAAGGGCATTTTGTGATAAGCATAAGTGCCCCACGGAGTACGGAAGGTAGTTTTCAACTGGTCTGGCGGAGACATTAAGACTTGATTGTATGCAGAGAAACCATCCAGTAAAGATAGCCTCTCGAAACCAGATACTTGTTGAAGTATCTATTCCATAAGAGGGACAGGATAATTATCTTTATCAAATGCTTTGTTGAGGTTTCGGAAATCTACACAAAGTCGAATTTCCCCATTTTTCTTCCGCACTGGGACGAGGTTGGATACCCATTGAGTATGTCTAACAGGAAAAATTATTTTAGCACTAAGGAGTTTATTCAGTTCTTTTTGTACGGTCGGTTCTAATTTTGGATGCATTTTCCTCAATTTCTGTTGGAAGGGAAAGGTTTGGGGATTCATTGGGATGACATGCTGTATAATATTAGGATCGAATGTTTTAAGATCGTCATAAGTCCAAGCAAAGACATCCTTGAATTCTTTAAAAAATTTGACAAAAGCAGCTTTTTCTTGTTTACTACATCCCAAGCCTAGATTGATACATTGAGGATTTTCACTAGTTCCTAGATTAACTTTCTCATAAGACAATGAGGAACTATTTGTTTTGCAATTGATCGTCTTTTTGAATTTATCTTCAAAATTGTAAAACTTTTCTAGTCTAACAACAGATTTGGGTATGAAATTTACCATGTCCGATAGAGCTTCAGGATATTTCGGATTAGGTATTACCGTAAAGTCATGTAAATTGTTATCATGCGTTTGTTCATCTATCACGATGTCTTGAAAGGTTTCTTCCATATGCAGAAAGTTGATGATCTGTTGATCATCATCGAATACCCTCCAGTTTGTGATATTGTCAGGAATAGATGGTCGAAACAATAGCTCCACGGAGAATGCGCTTGGGGATAAACCATCTGCAGGAAGAAGTTTAGAGGCAACATTAGCGAGTAGATCTGCTTCAGTATTATTTGATCTAGGAATGGAATTTATATTAAAAGCAGAAAATTTGTTTATTAAACTCTATACCTCAGATTGTTAACACTTGAGATGCGGGGTAAGACAATGTATAGAATTTCTCACCTGCATGACCACTATCTCAGAGTCACCGAGTACAACTAGATTTTGAATGTGCATGTCTAAGGCTTTTCTGAGACCTTGTAACAAAGCCTCATACTCTGCAATATTGTTAGTACATTCAAACTCTAATCTACAAGCTAGTAACATTTTATTACCTGCCGGATCAATAATGATGCAACCAGCACCAGCTCCTTCTTTAGATTTGGAACCGTCAAAATACAAAGACCAAATTTGATATCTATCGGGCTCATCAGGCAGTTGGATAGAAGTTTTTGGTTGCGTATATGCTTTGATCTCGGATTTTTGTTGTGGATCGTTGATAGGTAAAACTTCAGCCATGAAATTTCCGAAGTAGGTGTCCATCCCTTGGACTTCAGGTGAATCTGCCGGAGGTGTGTATGGCTCATTGGGGTCATTCAAGTCTGTTACCGTGAACTTGAGGTAACGCTCACGGTTCACCCTGATATTGTTGGGCTTACCGTTTTCTAGAAGCCATAAGTGAGACCAGTCCGTTGTGAAGTAACCATGCAGCTGCTCCGACCAGTCCCTGCTCAAAAACATGCCATATACTTTCGAAATATCTACCACAATTATATCAATAAACTGATGAACCTTTGGGTTAGACGATAATCTAATCAATACATTTTTCAATTCACCCATAACTTTTACATTAGTTCGATCAAGTTGTATTATTTTCAAAGATGATGGTTCTACTTCAGCATTAATCTTTTGACAGACTGACCAGGGCATGACATTTGACGATGCTCCTGAGTCAACCATACAATTATGCACATTTATGTTGAAGATTTCGAAAGTTAAAAGAAAAGGAGGTACATTCTTGCGAGTACTTAGGGTTGTTGCTTGTGGTTTCATACTCGCATTTTCTACGACTACTTCATCTGAATTATTTACATCATTTACATTATTTACATTTGGTACAAGAAGGCTTCCTTTATCATGAGAACCAGGATTATCTTTTGCGGAAGTCTTCTGTGGAACTTTGTTTTGCACAGCCTTATTACCGTTTGAATTGCCATTCTTGCCATTGTCCGAAATATTTTGCAACATCTTCTGTAACAAAAATGGAAATTTCAACAACTCATAAATAGAAATATTAGCCCGTAATTTCTTAAGATCTTCAACAACATCATAATCTATTTTAGGGCTATCATTACTCTGTTTAGTTTCTACTGATTTAGAGGGCTTTGGAGGTAAAGTTGTAGTGTTCACAACAGGAGGTTTATTTGCAGTCTTGCTCCTAGTATTGTAAGAATGCACAGTCTCAAAGTTAGCTTGGAAGATACTATCTGAGAGGTGACCAAAGATATTTTGGGAAGACTCTTCTTCTTGAGTTGTTTCCTGCTCAACTTCCTCTTGAGGGATATCAGGAGGGATCGAGTCATCTTGGGTTCCTAGAATTTTCTGTAGAGCGTATTGCAAACTTTCTAGGTTCAAGCCTTCAGGGTTTGGATTAGGCCAGTTTTGCGGAAAAGGCTTTCGGAAAGGGGGTTTGTAGGGTACTTTTCTCGTAGAAGCTTCTTCAGTTGACCTTTTTAAATCTATGACTTGATTAGATAACTTTTGTACAACTTTGGTCAAATTTTCCAAATCAGTGTTTTCGGGTTGTGTTTTGTTTTGTGAAGGCCTGGGAAGAATTTCAATATTTTTCTTGGAAGAAGAAACGGCCTCAATCTCGTTGCTAGAAGAATATTTAAGGCTAAGTATATCTTTTTCAATTTGAGTAGCCTCTTCAAAGGCTTCTTACAACGTTTCCTTTTTGGATCTTTTCACCCAAATAGCTATACTTTGATGGAGAGCTTTAGTGTAGTAAGCTATTACAAGACTCTCAGTAGGCATAGAGTCTACAGGGATTCTATTCTTAAGTGTTAAAAATCTTTAACTTTTTCTTTAGCATTCATTTTTAAATTTGAAAGATCCATGACTAAGACTTCCGGAGGTTTGCCATCTTCGAATTTTTCCAAGAAGATTGACTCAAACTTTTCCCAAGATACTATGGTGTGAGGCTGCTGGGCAAAGTACCAAGTGGATGAATTACCCTCAAAGGTGTAAGGGAACAACCTACAGACAACATCTTCGTGTTCTACGTTACGGAGTCGGATGGCCAACATAAATTTCTTAATATGGTCTTCTTCTATTTGTTTAGAATCGGGATCAAACTTAGGAAGCCACTTCTCCGGATGCTTAGGTAAAGGGTGTTGGGCTCCGGGTATAGCTACAACATCCTGGTCTAACCAAGGTCTAGTAGGGTTGTTATGATTTTCCATTGGGGTAGTGGGTGTAGGAGGACGTGAAGGTGGATTTCCTTCATCAGAGGAGGAATCTCCCCCTGAAGAGGAAGGAGATGAGGGAGGTGGTGAAGGAGGAGGTGAAGGAGGTATCCCATATCCTCCTGCAGCAGGATTTGTATTCGGATCCGTAGGATTCACAGTGGGATCTATATCACCTAACTGTTCTCTAACTTCGGAGAAGTCTAAAGGTTGATTCCATGGGCGATGTGGTTGCCTAAGACTAGCAAAGGCTTTGTGTGATTTAATAAGAGATTGTCTAAAAATTTCTTGAATATCACCACTTGTAGGATTAGGGGTTGCTGGTTCAACTGTGATCTGAGGATCTTCGGTTGAAGTAGTTGCTGTTTGAGGGGGGATATTATCTTGTGAACGGCTTCTAGTCACTATAGGTGTGAGATTAGGTGGGGGAGGAGTCTTGCGACCACATCGTGCCATTAATTAAGATTAGGCCCTCCTTCTAGCGCCATTTGTTGACGAGCGAAACAATCCATCCGTCAACTGGGAGAGTGGAACCGGTCCGGGGTTGTCTAAATAACCCAAGCCGTTTGGAATGGACCACCCTGACGAGTTTAACGGCTCTGTTGGCCGCCCTAAGGTCTCGTATGGAAACCAAAGAGAAATGATTTGAGCTAAGAAATCTAAATGGAAACTAGAAACTAATAAAACAAAGATAAATAACTAAACTAATAAAGGAAACTAGAAACTAATAAAACAAACCAAATTAACTACACTAATCTAACTATAAATTACTAACTACTTATATATACAAGATACTAGCTATGATTATAATAACTCAAATCAACTACCTAATTATCAACTATGAAATTCCTTATTCACAAATATACAATATAGACAAACTACAAATTTGATTAAAACCTGCAAAAACTCATGTGATCGCTGTCTTGAAACAGCCAAGAATCTTTTTTTTTTTTTTGTATTTGTGAAAGGGAAAGAAAACTAACTGAAATTAGACAATCGAATATATCTATACTGAAATTAAACAATATAATATAAATCTATCTAAACTATCATTTATATTATACTAATTAATCAAAGCATTAAACATCTAACTAATTGACCTGGAAACGCTCCAAGTCTGCCCTGCGTATGATGACTTCTAAGTTGATTGGAGGAGGGAAACTCACACTAGTTAATCCGTATGCTTCTCGTAAACGATCAGCTATGCTTCTTCTTGAAGTATGTTATAGGACAAACAAGACATAAAAGAAATCATAACAATTTTCTGATTATAAATTCCTGCAAAAGGGGAAACCTATTATGCAGCAAACTTACATATTACAATTCAAATTATGAAGAAGACAAAGCTATCATTCACTCAAAAGAATTGATAATTGTTATGTCTTTTGTCGATTTGGAAGAAACAAGATATAGATAAAAATAATAAGATTATATCATTTGCATTTGATTTAGGTAGCTAAAGCAATACTAAACCATAAACAAGCTGATATACAAAACATGGAACAAAGTGTTGATATATTGAAAAGCGAAAGCTATGACAAGACACCAGTTCTGCTCCAGTTTGAATCAGAATTCTATATCCTTGTTCTCCCCAACTGAGGATGATCGATTATTACAAAATCATAAGTTTAAATAGGTTTCTCACAAGGTAAAACATCCTTGTGAATAATAGTAAACAGTTTGCACAATCTGGGAATAATCCCTAAAATCACTTAAACTAAGAAACTAAAAATGCAGATGAAATCTTTAACATATCCTCCAACTGCTCCTCATATCTATTACCAATTCGAATTAACCTGTGATAGACACAAAAAATCAAGTTAGAAGAATATTTCATAAAGAAAACAACAAAATTTTGACTCCACAGACTCAGCTACAGAATCATCTGATTCTGTAGCTAGTCAAAAATAGCTAACAGGACCAGATCTCAATCAGATAAAATAAAATAAAATTATATTTTTTATCTTCAAAACAAATCACTAATAATCCAACTCAAAATTATCACACAAATCAAATCGTATCAAAGAAATTCAATTGAAACAGAGTACCCAAAATATCTCTGTTTTGAGTTACCATAGGGTATAGTCAAACTTTGACAGGTCGATATTGGATATGGAACCCAATTCGAATGATATATGACACAATCACAATCAATAATCATGATCAAACAGGATAGAAACCATATCAAAATAAGATTCGCCACAAACTACCATTGATATGATCAAACATACATTATAGCTGTAGCAATAATATTTCAATCAATAATAACGATAGAAAGCCTGTAAGATTTAGCGCGACATTCATTCTATTTTGATCAAATAAGTGAAAACTGTTTCGATTCACATTCAAACCAACATGGATAATAGTTTTGACCAAAATCATCATCTATTTTGATTGTTGTGTATGACACAGTCAAATCAAACAGAATTGCTAATCATAACCTGAATCGTAATCAAACAAAATATAATTATTGACGAATTCGTTGTTCTAGGTATGTCATTTTGTTTTACAACTTCGTTTGTAAAAAACACAGTGTTTGTTCAATTCTTCAACAGAACAGGTCAGACTTTCCTTACAAAACGACTAACAGGAAGTTGGTTATGATTTACATCAATTCTAAATATAGAACAAAACCTTGTTTTGCAACAAAAACAAAATCGTATCCAGACTGGTCAAAAGCAGCAGATAATCGTGGTAGATGAAACATAACCAATCCATGTACAGATTTTATTTCAATCTTGTTTGCAAAACAATTTGTTTATAATAGATATAACAGAACCTTTCATCGTAACAAATTTAAATCAAGCGAATCCAATCATCGATTACCGAAATCAAAACTAAATCCAACTCATGCCATAAACAAAATTTGATTTACAAATCCAATCATATACAACAATATACAGCAGTGCATGTTTATATACAAAGTTCACGAATATACCATATAAATGAGCAAGGGTTATACCAGCTTGACCGTTGAGACTATGTCAATTTTGAATTGACAATAGCTGTAGCAGACTCGACATTTTTGAACAGGATCGAACCCGTAGTTCTTTGTTTCTTGTCATTGGGTTGTCCTCTTGCATTCTGACCAGTGAGCTTTGCCACTTGGTTTTCCAAATCGTGGATTTTGGATTGCAATTTTGGGACATCCAAGTAGTATCTCTCCATCCACAACCCACATTGACCGCAAGGTGGTGCAACTACTTGAACAGAAGGGGGTTTTGATGATTCCCCAAGGGTTTCATGAAGTGGTTCTATACCAGGAAAGTCAGGGTTATTCCGCAGGCAAAGAGGTAAGTTCTTGACGAAATCGTGAGGAGGTTTACCACACAATCCCTCAGAATAAGGATACTCTTCGGCGAGAAAGCGTTCAATGTCAGAATTAGAGTCCTCGCTGACAACGATGGGCTCTGTTTTGGCAGGGGGCTTAGGTTTATTCCTCTCCATACGAGAGATCAACCTTGCATTTTTCTTGCTTCTAATATTAGCACCAACCTTTACTCTAGTCTTTCTGGTTGTAGGCTTAGTGACTTTGGTCTGTTTAGTCACATCCATAGATGAATTCGTAGGTGACTCGGGCTTAGGCTTAGGTAACAAAACATCAAAAGGCATAGGGGTAGGTTTGCTCTCGGTCACCATGACCTTATACACCTGTGGATGGTTGGAATCTTCAAAGCCATTACGGCTGAGAAACTCATGCCAAGAATCACCACGCAATCCCAATTCATGAACCAAAATTATTTTAATCAAACCCACATGGAAGAGGCTAGTGTCAGCCTGGCTACGCTTGTATCATTTAGCCATTTTGAACAAACTTCGGTGTAGATAGTGAGGCAAACTTAGTTTAAATCCCATAAACACCATCAATAAACGCAAGTGAAACAGATAGACAAACCCATACCTGCCTTCACAAGTAACGAATTGTTTGATAATCATTAAGAGATAGTACCAGCGGGGTTTCAACATCCTTCCAGGCAAACCTCTGTCACATGAGCTCACTGTCCGAGACTGAAACAGTAATGTCCACGGGACATCATCAACCTTGTAGCTCTTCGACCACTTTTGTTCCTTGACAGGCAGGCTAGTTGCTGTGCTGAGAAACTGTTCAGTGATTCCAAGCTGGACATCTCCAACTTTAGCTCGGCATCCGTCAAATGACAAAGCAAACTGCCGAGCCACAGAGAAGCTATAGCCATCAAACTTCTTAATGAAGTCAAGCCATCCATATTCTTACAGGTCTCTGTATGCACTATCAAAGGTTAACAACGCTTGGCAACCGTTGGGCTCGGCCCTTACAACAGGAGCCATGGCTTCTGTACATGGTAGGGTTCGAACTGAATGAATCAATGCATAGAGTGAAAATGAGAGGGTTTGACAACTTGAATGCTCGAAGAGACCGGGAATAACTACATGCATGCGAAGGTGGTGGGATTACCACCGCCACGCATTGCATTAATTGTTGAGTACAGTGTTATCATAACCATAAACGTTTATACCATATGTATCAACCAGCAAATAGGTGTGTCATCACATTAACGTGTCATTTACCTGAAACAGAACCAACACCATACGCTCCATTCATTGCCAAGTGTACAGTTCCATCCGACATCATATCCAACGATACATCGTGTCAATCGGTCGTTTTACACCAAGGTCAAGTTTAATCAATGCCAAAACATGGTTTAAAACTATTGATCGCTCCTTGAAATATCAACTCATAAAACAATATGTCCAAGCATCGTTTTGAAAAAAAAAGATTTAATCAACGTGCTCTCAAATCATTATTATTCTTCAAATTGACCTTATCATCTTATCAATGCATTCGTTTGCACAATGAAATATTTGCATTCCAAAGTTTCTAAAACATTGCAATCGAGAATTTCCCATGATATCAACGAGTCAAGAACAATAAGAATAAAAGCACATGAGATCAAAGCCATGATAACCTTGATAAGACCATAAATAAAACCAATAAATCTTGATGCTCACAAGCTTAGTAATCAAAAGGATTCAAATGCGCAATGAAGTTAAGAATGAGCTTAAAAGACATAAGTTTGAAAAACCTTTTGCAGTCATGTGATAAACCAATGGTTGAGTGTCCTTAGGAGAAATCAATAAAAGACAACTACAGTCCAAACGATGAAAAGGTATTTTCACACTTTCAGTTGTGAAAATCGAATCAAAATCAAATTGCAATTGTCGCAAAAAATGAAACAAATGTCTAGAAGCGCAATGCGACGATGATTTGTCATTAACGAGACAAGAGGTGTAGGCAGCGTTTTTAAGAGTAATAAAAAAAAAAAAATTGAGTTGGCTGCCAACAGTAGTGCAGGGATATTTTGATTACCAGAGAACAGTTGGCAAGAGTTGCAGGCTCTAACCTTGGCATTCACGTCAGTAAATAACTTTGGCCAATAATATCCTGCTCTTAAAATCTTGTAGGTTGTTTCCCTCCAGGCGTGGTGTCCTCCACACACTCCTTCATGAAATTTGTTTATGATGTCTTTTGTTTAATATTATGTTAAGAAACATAATGAGAAACCCAGAGGATCCTTCCAATAAAGTTGGTCATCGATAATACAATATTTAGTTGTGTGTAGCTTCAAAGTTCTCGCTTTGGGCGGAGTCATGTCATTTAGGCACTGAAGGGTAAGGAGGTATGAAACAATGTCGAAATACCAAGTAGTGGAAGAAAAATTATCTTCAATATGAATCGTAGGTGTTTGATTATCAATCTCCTTTATATTTGAGAGATATCTATGTGATTCCAGGTGATTTAGCCCAAGTGGCCTGAAATTTGATTCGTCTAACAGTTTCGTTAGGCCTTGACCTTTGACTAGTTTGGTTGGCTTTACTTCTAGATTGAACTCCTAAATTTTAGCTAACCACTGACCTCTCTTTCCATCACTGTCTGGTTGAATCAAGATGTATTTGACAGCTCTTGTTGGCACATAAGAGATTATTTTGGAATGAAACACATATGTCCTGAAAGCTTTGAGAGATTTCACCATTGTGTAAGCTTGTTTTTCAAGTATATCATATTTTAATTCTGCATCCCTAATACTTTTAATGAAAAAGGATATTGGTTTCTTGAAGCCTTCTTCATTCTTTTGCAGGAGCACCACTGCAATAGTATGTTCAGAAGTGAAAGAGAAGATCAAGAATTCCTTAGTATAGTCTGGACTGTCTAACACTGGTGCTTCGCTTATAGCTTTATTGACTCAATCAAATGTTGCTTTAGCTTAGATGTTCCATTTCACTTGGTTTTCCTTATTCAATACATCTATAATCAATTTAATTATTTCAAAAAAATTGGGAATGAATCTTCTCAAAAAGTTGATCTTTCCTTAAAAAGATTAAATTTCTTTTATGTTCCTAGGAATATTAATAATGTCTATAGCCTCAACTCATTTAGGGTCAACCTTGATTCCTTCTTTTGACACTATATGACCCAAGAGATTACCTTCTTGCATAGAGAAATGTGATTTCTTAGGATTAAGAGACAAAATGATTTTTCTGCATTTTTCGAAGGTCTGCTTGAGGTGTAGCAGATGTTCTGCATCAGAGTTAGAAAAAATCATCAAATAATAAAGATAAATAACAATGAATATGTATTTCTCATAGATGAATGTGATGTCCATCGCTCTCCGGAAATTATTCCCTGCATTCATCAAACCAAATGGCATTTTATCATACACAAAATTTCCCCACATAGTGGTAAACACAGTCTTTTCTCTGTTGTTTTCATGGACAACAATTTGATTGTATCTGGAAAAACCATCTATAATGGACATCTGTTAGATCCAACTACCATCTCTAGAACATGATCCATTTTTGGTAGTGGGTAGTTTTCTTTGAGGGACGACCAAATTAAGTTTTTGAACTCTACAAAGAGCCTTATTTCACCATTTTTCTTTCTGATAGGTACCAAATTCGCTACCCATTCAGAATACCTAACTAGAATGATAATTTTCACATCAAGAATATTCTTGACTTCCCTTTCTATCACTGGCAAGAGAATAGGATTTATTTTTCTGAGTTTTTGCCTGAAAGGTTTGATACCATGTTTCAAAGGAATCTTGTGTTCAATAACAGAGGTATCGTAAGTTTCCAAATCATCATAGGACCACACAAAAATGCATTTGTATTTCTTAAGAAACTCGACGTACTTATTTTTCATTTCAGATGGAAGGTATTTAGAAATCTTGACCAGTTTAGGATTTTCCTCAGTTCCTATATTACAGTCTTCAACCTCTTCAGACTGAGGTTGTAAGGTAGACTTTAAAGGTATGTCATCCTGGTCGAACAATCTCTCCAAGGGGATCAAACCTCTAGGGATCCGATTGCTCTTAAGTAGAAGCATGCGGTGGTTCATGATCTTATCCTGTAACTTTTAAGTACGAGCATGACCCAAATAGGATCGTTCTGGTTTTCCTGATCTATGTGAGTCTTAGAAAACCCGTCGAACATTTCAAGGAACTGATTGATTTGTTCATTGTCTTCATAGACTTTCCAGTGTTGAACATTGTTCAATATCGAAGGCATGTATCTTATTTCAATGTGATACTTCAGTTTTAGGAAAGTAGGTGGTATAAAGGTCGCAACAACTTTTCCTAAAAAGTCAACTTTCTGTTTTTCCATTCTAGGAATAGAGTGAATATTAAAAGATGAGAAGAATTTTTCTATCAAATCCCAAGCGCAATTTCTGTATGACCTCAGCCTTGGATGCTTATCTTGATACTATTGTTTTACTTGTTTCACAATGATCTCTGTGTCACCATAAACTATCAGATGTTCGATTTTTAACTTTCTGGCAGCTTCCAATCCTAAGACTAAAGCTTCATATTCATAGACATTATTCGTATAATGAATCTCCCACTATAATCTATATGATAAGGGAATAACGTACTCATCTCTTGGCACTACAAATAACACTCCAACCCCTTCTCCTTCGTAAGAAGAAGCACCATCAAAAAACATTTTCCACATTCCTTCTCTACTATTTACACTTTTCTTTGTTTTTTCTACTTTTTTATTTTTTTCTTCTTCTGTACATTCTTCAAAATCATCATCTATAGATAATATACAATTTCCTAAGTCCTGATCAACAACATAGACTAGGTAGTTATTGGGGTTTTGGGGGTCACTTACAGTATACGCCATTCTAGTTTCTCTGTATAGTCGAGTGAATTGTCCACCGAAAATCAGGATTGTAGTGTAAGTCATGTCCATCTGAACTGATCCTCCTAATTTGGCACCCCAAGACCTGGATAGAAGCATGCCATACTTGGCAGGGACGTCAACAACGAGCACATCCATAAGGATACGTTTTACATGGATCTGAGCAAGATTTACTACCAAATCTTTAATCATGCCTAGACACTTAACCTTTATAGAATCAAACAAGTACAAGTCTTGATAAGGTCTAGTGATTTCAAGTCCTAACTTCTCCATGATAATTTTAGGCATTAAATTATCAGAGGCCCCAAAATCTAACATACAATTATGGAGTAAATGGTCATGCACAGTTAGTGTAATATAAAATGGAGCAACATAATCCTTGTTGTTTTCGATGTGTGGACCGAACATGATCGCAGGTCTTTCATCTTATAGATTAATAACATTTGCATAACATTCGGCCTCACAAAAATTTATCACTTTAGCAATTTGATTTTTATAAATCATTTTTTTTGCAAGTTCAACTAGAGGCATGGGGATTTTAATTTTATTAAGCTCATTTTCTAAACTGAAACCTCCAACTATTTTTTAAGTTTCTCTGGTTGGAATTTCTTCTTTTGTGTTTTCCGATTTCTTAGTTTGTGTTGTTCTTGTTTCAACTGGTTTTGTTTGGGCAACTTATGTTTCAGTTGGTGTTTTATTAAATGCTATCTCATTCATTTTACTTCGCGACAAAATATTTTTCGGTGGAACATTCGTAGAATTTTTCTCTCTCGACCTTAAATCATACTTTTGTTGGAGTTCAGCCATTATTGATTTGGCAAGCCCTTGATAGATAGAATCTCCCAGAGTGTTGATGCTTTCCTCATTATTAAACATGTATTCTAGGTCTAAATATTTTTCATAATCATGTCTGGTTAAATGTGTCACTAGATAATCATCGCTAAGGCTATTCAAATCTTCTTCTAGCTCCTCATAATTTTTCATTTCATCTCTTTGTATAAAGTTTTCAGTTTTAAACAGATCTTGGATCTTTTGATCTTCATTTTTTATTTGTCTCTATTGTATCTGAGGGTTAGGGTTTCTCTTAAACTAATTCCTAATGTATGGATCAAGTTTGTATTGATCTAATTCCATCCTGGATATTTTCTTTAATAAATCATTGATTATCTTGGCCATCTCATCCATCTTTTCTTCTGCAGACTTCCCAGATCCAGAGGGTCCTCCTTGTTCTTTGAAATGCCTAGGTTCTTTGGTTCCCATCTCAATCTTAGTTTTTAATTTCCCAGATGCCATCATATTGGATTCAATTTCTATGGCATCATCCTGCATTCTTGACAAAGTGGCCAATATTATTTCTCTTAAGAGGAGAGCAAAGTCATGTTCAAAGGCCCCTGCAAAAGTTACCTTTGCAGTAGGTTGAGAAGGTTTGACTTTAGCTTGGATTTTGTTATACAATTTGTTGAACCTTAGAGTAAATTCAAGGAATGATTCATAATTTTTTTTTCTTAGAGCCCCAAATTCGGTTAGATAATAGAGATGGTCCTTTTTCTCTCCCCACTATCTTAAGAAGGTATTTTCCATATCAACATATGACCATATGGAACCTACAGGGAGCACTATGAACTAGGTCCTCACTTGTCCTTCAAAGGTTTTTACTAATAGTCTTGAGTAAACATCCTCATGCTCGATGCCAAGGATATCAAAAAACTGATAAAAAAGGTTGTGTGTTCGGTTGCGGTTAGATCTCCTTCTCCCATGAATTTTGGTAAGTTTTTCATATATTTTTCAGGAAAATCATGAAGGATGGTAGGGAGGAACAAGGGAGCATATCTGGTAGCTACCTTGGCAAATATTTTAGGAGGCAGAGCTTGTCCTTGAACTTATCCACCTGATCCTCCACCTTCAGCGCCACCAACACCAGCCATTGGAAGTCCAGGAGACGAACTTTAGGAGATAAAGAGGGGATTTTCAAAAAATTCAAGGGAATGAAGTGGTGACCTTTCGACTAATTCGGGGTGTGGTAAAGGAAGTTCCAGAAAAAGGTCGTTGGGAGATCAAAAATTTAAAAGAGGAGGAAAAGGGAAATGTGGACTGGTTTCCTCATACTTACAAGATGTATATATAGGAGAGGTGATAGGGGATGAATCAGGATATAAAATTTATTCTTCATAGTTTTGGGAAACTGAAACCTTTACATTGGGTAAGGATAGAATCAGCAGGGTGTCAATGAAAATGGATATCGAAAGGGATTTTTTGTTCTCACTGGTAGGAGTATCTTTCAAATCAATCTCAACCTTTATCTCAGGAACAATTACCTTTAGTTTCTCAAGCTTAGCCTTGGATCTACTAGTTGATGCCTATGCAGAATGAATTTTTTTTAAAATTTCTTTAAGATTTAGTTCTTCAATTGGAACCTTAGAATTAAATTGTGTAACTTTGGGTTGATATACTTTACCTACTGACACAACAGTAGATTTGAGGTATCCCTTTGGTTTCAACAAATTTTCAGGATCTGACACTAGTGTGGTATGCTTATCGTCTGGATTTTTCTGGTATTCTTTCGCCTGAATGCTAGTTTTGTCTATGGTGGAGTCACCAAGTGAAAGATACAAATAATCATTACTTATGTATTCAATATTTTTTCACCATCAAAGATAGAAATTTACCTTGTCATTTTCCCAGGGAAAATAACTTTGTTTCTTCATCCCCGACAATGGCGCCAAAAAGATGTTGCTCCTGAGATTGATTCTAAGGCTCAATGAATAATGTCATGCATCATGAATGTTTAAAGAGAATGTTTTAAATAGTGATTTTACTACCTTTAGGTATACGATAAATGATCCTTAAATGAAATTAATAATAGGACAATACAGAGGTCGTATTTCATTGTCTAAGTCATAATTTTAATATCAAATGGAGTCAATGAAACTTACAGAACTGTTAAACAAAGTGAGGCATCAATTGCATATGAATATCACCTTGTTTGTAGTGGAATAAAAGTAAATATTGAACCATTGAACAATATATCAAATGCAGTAATTCAAATAGCTTGTAGGTCGTGCTTTACTTATAGTAAATACAGAGGAAAAACTACTTACGTGATGAATTGATGATATAATGTGATTACAGTAGTTGTGATACTAAATTGAAATCAATCACTTATCAAGGAATTGCATAAGAGAATTCATAGGTATGGAAATACAGGAGAAGCACACAACTCAAACTGAACGAAAATTAGATTGGTTGTTGTCATTGATGTCAACCCTAGTCATGGGTTTTGGACTGCAAGATTGATAAAGGTATTTGGACATGAAGTACAATGCACATGCATATACAAAACCCATGAATGGATAGTATACATCATGTTTTTTCTAGTGGTATGTGGCACGTCACATGGATCCTCAAGGTTGAGGAGAAATGAATTTTTGAAGATGACAAAGTGAATTGAAGAAGGAAGTACATGTAGTCCCTGAAGATAATTAAAGAAAAGAATTACAAAATAATAAAGTGTCAGGTCGGCCCTAATGTTAAAATGAAGTGCCATAAATGGTATAAATAAACATCATTATACATTCATTTTGCTACAAGTCAAATTTCAGAGGAAATAAGAAGTAAAGAAGTCTGGATTTCAAGGGATGATGAAGGCTTTTGGTGATGTGTTCTAAGGTATGTTATTTTCAGGTCATCTTACCATTTTTTCTATAACTTTTTTTTCTAGAATGATTCATATGGTGAAATATCTATGGTATTGAGAAGACATATAAAGGTACCTCTAGTAAAATTTTCATCTCTTGTTTCACTATAATTATGGAGATACACTCTGTGGAAGGTAGGTTTGTGACCAGTCCTGAAGCTAGTCAATAAACAAGTGTTCCGGGTAAAACAATCATAACTTATTCATTGAGAATAGAAATTATGTGGGAAAAACTTCATTGGAAAGAGTACAAAATGTAGTTTCTTGTGTGCGATTTTCAGAATCGGATGTTAAATATTGAGCGTGGGGAATTCCGTACAAGTTCAGTATCCTGAATAGACCAGAATTGAATAAAGTCTACTATTCTTTCTATAACTTCTTTTTGGGGAGGATTCAAGGAGTGAAACTTGGAGGATTTTCAGAGAATACATTGATTAATATTATATACAGGATAAAAGTACACTAAGAATTGAATAATTGTAGAAATTGAAGAAGTCTCAGGAAGCATTATCAGGTTCCATGTGATGATTGGTTGATGGTGATGATTTAATGTAAAGTTTTCTTATCTCTCATATATTATTGGGTGGAAGGAAGGGGGAAGGATGGAGAGTTCAACTCTCTCTTTATATTGGAGAATTGTATATTCCTCTTGGAGTTTTATCCCTCCCTTTACATTTGGAATCTGTAGCTACCTTTGGAAGTCATTACTTCCCTTGAACAATAACTATTGATTGTTTCTCATATATTGTGCATGGTGTATTGTGGTGTATTAGTGTAACTCTTATACTATTGTTCATTTCTCATTGGATATAGTTGAATGGTTTAATTATAAGTTGAATTTTTTTTTAAATTGTACTTGATACTGATTCACCTCCCTCTCAGTATCAACAATTCGTATCAGAGCGGGTTACCTTTAGTACATTTTAACCACTGGAAGGAAGATCCTAAGAAGAAATGGAAGACAAATTTCCAAATGGGATTCCACCATTTGATGGAATTAATTTTCAATACTGGAGTAATAGAATGGAAACTTACTTGAAAGATCTTGGGGTAGATGTTTTGTTCTCAGTTGCTCCAGGATACAATGCTTTGAAGAAACCAAAGACTTGAACTCAAAAGGAAGCAAAAACGAAAAACAAATTGGCAATAGATACCATACTGGATGGATTGAAAGACTCCATGAAATCGAAGGTGGGATCATGTGCATCATCAAATGATCTTTGGGACAAGCTACAAGACCTTTATGTAAGGGAAGACACAGAAGAAGAAGAAGAAGAAGAAGAAGTTGAAGAAAATTACAACATCTCAGATTTCAAAGAAGAAAATAGAGGTCAATTATTTTTCTTTAATTGTGAAGGAGTATGTCATGTTGAATTTCAATGTCCTCATCCAAGGATTGAAAGAAATGACACTGAAGAAGAAAATTCTGATGAAGAAGAAGAAAATCATGAAGAAAAAATTATTCAATAAGAAAATGAGAATCTTAAAAAATTGAAGCATGTTGAGATTGAAAATAGCAAGCTCAAAGACACACAAAGAAAACTAAGAAGTGAATTGGGTAGTTGTGAAAAGATAGTTATAATATTGAAGAAAAAATTAGAAGACTTTGAGAAACTAATAGAAGAAACCATTTCATTGAAAACTCTACTCGAAGAAGAAAGAAGAATAGGAGAAGTAAGGAATGTCCAAATGAAGAAGAAAGAAGAAGATTGTGAGAAACTTGAACAAGAAGTTGTCTCATTGAGGAATAGCTTAAGAAACTCTCAAGTGCTAAAAGACTTAACACATCTTGGATGCATGGATGAAACTTCATACAAAGAATATGCAAATACCAACAAGAAGGTTGAAGAAAGAGCTACATAGAAAGTTGATGAGAAGTGGACCAGGATACCAGAAAGAAGGAATGATTACAAAAGAGATGAATATCCAAGAAGACCTCCTACCTTCAGGAATCGAAGAAGCTTCAATCAGTATGAAGGAAATTACAGAAGAATAGATCATGAACCCAGATGGAATACATCACAAAGAAGCCCACTTACTCCAAAGTATCAAAATTTCTTTCTTGGTCATTGTTATACTTGCAAAATTTTTGGACATAAGGCGATTAATTGCAGAATCAATGAAAGGAACACATACGCAAGAAACGTGAATGGTGTAAATAGAAGATATGGAAATAATCATGGATTTGTCAACAGAAGTTATAATTCATTTTCCCCATTGATGGACAAAAATATTGCATGCTATAAATGTAATTATCTTGGTCACAAAGCACAAGATTGCAGATATATAAATAAAGATGTCCCTATGCCAACCATAGTATGGAGAAGGAAAGAGATTCCAAAAAATGAAGATTGTTGAATAGCATTGACCACTGAAGAATGTAAAGAAGAATATGAATGGTACATAGAGAGTGGATGTTCTTCACACATGGCTGGGGATCAAGACAAATTCATCATCTTGAAGAGAAAGGCTTGCAATGTTGCATTTGGAGATGACTCATCTGCCAAAATACTTGGAGAAGGT
>CBVK0100043814.1:0-10363 GCA_900067695.1 Picea abies
ACCTATGTGGAACATATCTGAAAATGAAAATGTGAAATTTGAAAATCTGTGGGTAACAGATTTGAAAGAAATTTGATTGAAAATTAATGTCGTAGCTCATAGTTATTGTATGCATGTGATACAGGTGAGATAACAGATCTTTCCTAGAGGGGCAGATGATGGTTGTTAATCTTGGAAAGTGTGGAAAAAGGCTAATGTGTGGCATGATAACCCTGTGATAGTCCTTGATCGCCATAGTGAATGATGTGTTGTGGTAACAGGGGCTAGAGGGATTCCATGACAATAGAAACCCAGAGAGAAGCCATGTCTATTAGACTCAGTGAAGTCTTGAAAAAATCTTCTTGTGTGAGAAAACCTTGGCAAGGAAATATGGATTACTCGAGGGACTGTATAACAGAGAAGGGAATGCTTGCACCTGAGCCTAGAGGGTGAGTTACCGCAAGGAAGAGGAGACTTTGATAATTCCTATAAATTATTGGTTGGGATCATGCACACAATGGGCATGTCAAAAAAAAATAATGAGTCAAGTTAATGAGATAGCCATATGGATGTAGATCCATGGACTGCATAGATAGGTGTTGTGTTGCTTTGATAATATTTCCCTTAATTACGAACAACATTAAAATGTTTAAGCATAAAATGGTGACTAATATGTGTACTATTTGATGTTTACGGTAGGCATATTTTGAAATGGCAAGGTCCAAGTGAGCACTAGACTATGAAGAAAAGGAAGATGGTGTTCAAGCAACTGAAGGATAAGGCATGGCAAGTGTACTGAGAAAGAACATCGAGGACGATGTTCCCTTGAAAGGGGAGGGGATTGTAACAACCTTGTTCCCTCCAGTATGTAATTAATCATAATTAATGATTTCCATGCCATGGCATATGGACAATGTAATTATATTATTGTTTGAATAAGAACTCTTCCGATCTCACCACCTAACATATTCACACTTTTTCTTTTCCTTCGTTATTTCTGACAGTTAAATCCTCAACATAGCCAACTGTGACTGTATCTGTACCATAACTACTCCATCTCCTACAAGAGATGCTTCTAACTTCATCACGATTTCTAGTGCTTCGGGCTGCGATGTGACCTTCTATTGTGCTAACGAACAACGAATGTGTGTAAATAGACCTACAATAAGCCATTCTTGATGTTGTTCGTCAGGAATTTGAAATGTTAATCTACCCATCACATCTTTAAATCTCTATTCATAGTCCCAAACTATCTCATTTTGTACTTTCCTAATTTATTTTAGCTCTGTGATATACTACAACTCGGATTTCAGCTTCCAGAATTCTTTTAACAATGCCTGTCCAATCTTTGCTATAGTTCTTGACTATCCTGCCAGTGTAGTCATCTGGTAATTCATGTACCATAGTAGTGTGCGACCTTTGAATGTCATGGATAACTGCACAATCTTTGTTGCTTCATATTGAACATTATTCACAGTCCATATCGTGTCGCATACACACAAATGTTGCTCTGGGTCTTCCAACCCCACTCCTTGAAACTTAGGCATTCTCAATGTATGATCTATTCCTACCATTGTATTCAGTGTTGTTATTACCTTCGATGATTCTGACTGACTTTGGTTCGTTGAGCTACTTCCAGTGTTCTGACTACTGTTATGACTTCCTCCACTAACTACAATTTCTGTCGACACAATTTTGGTTTCTGCTTCATATCTAGGTGACACACATGGGGTCATTGGTTCGACACTGATTCTGATTTGAGATGAAATTCTTTCCTTTACTAGACTATACTAAGGATCCTTTTCTCTCTCTTTCCTTTCTGTGGACGATGTGATCTGAAGTACTGTGCAGGGGTCACATTTCTCAAATACTCTATGCTGCTCTTCCCTCTCAACCACAGTCTCCTTCTTACTATACCTAAACCTTTTCCCATAGCACAATACTCCAATATCTGCATCTGAGTCAGTGTCTTCCTCTCTCAGCATCCTCAGTCCATCAATTTCTTACTCATCCTCTGCATCTCTCTCTCATATCATCTTATGGTCATCCCCTAGTTTCCCTATGTGAGCGAAGGTGCTTAGAAATCGAACTCCATTTTTATGACATTCTTGTCGCACAACAACATTGTTATCCACATAGACAGTGCGTTCAGATACCTTCTACGCAGACCCTTAAAAAATTCCCTTTCTGCAACACTATAAGACTGGGTACAATCTATTGCAAATTCTGCAATGTAACCTCTCAGTACACTATTCAACCAAAAATCAACTGTGTGAGACACTTTATTACTTACTGTATTCAAATGTCCAATCAGTTCAGGGGTCTAGTTTCTCAGAGCTTCAACTCGATATCTCCCAACATTCTCAACTAGCCTTTCTAACAATTCAGTCAAAATTATTAGAATTTTTCCAAAGAAGATTTCATGAATATCTGTGAATACATACCTTTGCAACCATTGTTCGTTGCTAAGCCGTGGGTTTCTATTATGTTATAGGGAAAATTATCGTTGCTTCCTATGTAGTCATTATGTGATCTCTTAATTATTCGGCCTCCAAAACATTCCCCTTAGTTACAGTTCTTGGTCCCAACAACAAAACCATTTGTTGGTGCCCAGTGGGCAGAGCCAGGGTTAATCATCAATATACCAACAAAACCCTTAGACACTGACCCTTTCAACATCACCTGTAGAGCAAGTGAAGTCTCATCCGAGGCATCTAGAGGGGCTGCAGGAACCAAGGTTCTGCAGTGACGAGGGGAAGTGAGGCATTCAACATGTCTTTACTAACCATCTACTCATGTGCAAAGTTTTCATTACTTAACACTTACTTATCATGCGACATACCCTGTGTGCGACATTCCTTTACTTGATATTCATTCATTTACAAGTTACTTTATTGTGTGACATGATAAAAACACATATAAATAACACATCCAACATATTTAAGCATTTATCATCATGGAATAATAACAATAAACATCATAACATGCAAACACAACACATCACAACTCACAGGTCTAATGTGGTTCACCCAACTTGAGCTACGTCCACAATGGATGGATTCTTATATTATTCATTTATAATCTTCTACAACTGTGCATTGTGCTTATAAAATATGCAAAAGTAAAATTACCGAAACCTTCCTAGCCGTTTTTCTACAGTGAAAGCCTCATTCCTCAGTCATACCTCAAAACACTTAGCCAAAAACTCAACTTTCTCTTCATTCATCCACTACGTCCCCAACCCTTCAAACCTCCCCAAAAATCCTTTACATATTTATACATCAAAATAGGGCTAATCTCGTTACAATGTGGACAACATGTCCCAAAACCTCAACGGTTTATAATTGTTTTCCTCCTTTTGCACGTTGCTCCGTCACGCTTCCTTCTGTCACACACTTTGACTCCTTAAAGTTTGCTTCCCTCCGTGCACTTTGGTCCATCTTCTAGCTACCTTTTATTCTTTGAATTATCTTGGCGTAGATCCCAAAACTTAAAAAATCTTATCCAAAATCCATATCCAACTGTCTTTGAGCATTTTCTTTTGGAATTGGAGTGTGGTTTGTATTCAAGGTGAGGGGCTCAACCCTTTCTGCTTGAAGCTTAGAATTTAAAGAGTATTCATGTGAATGGTGATTCCCTTTCATAATGGTTTTCCCTTGCACCCTTGTACGGTTCTTGAGTTACCTTTCTATTTGTTTGCATTTGAAATGGTATTTTTCCACTAGAGTTTTCATGAATCATGCCTCCCTTATTTCTTTCATGTAGGTATTTTGTGGTTTTCTGGCCATCTTGATCACTAATCTTGTTTCCCCTTTGCATGCACTTGCTTTTGTTTTTCAATTGTTTCTAGTTCATTTTAAGCTTGGTTTTCATTTGTATTATGAGTGAATGAAAATGATCTACATGTATGGTAATTATGAATGGTTTTCTCCTCCCAAATGGTTATAATACTTGGTTGGTATGTCCTGTGTTATTGTAGTAGGTATTTCTCTCATCCATTGTGTCTAACCTAAAATTAATTCATGGAATTATTTATCATCCTTTCAAGCATACATGCTCTAGCTTTAAAAATTTGAGCATTGAACGGCTCCATAACTTCTCCCTAAGAACTTATTTTTGTTTAGTGCATAAATCTAGGGTCTTGGCTGGGCTAATTGTTCATCCCTTCTTAGGGATCACTTGTCCATATTTGAATTGACCCTAGACAAACCGTTGTTTCCCCATGCATGGAATCTTAGGTTGAACGCAAGTGGTGATGTGCTTTTGGAGATGGGAACCATCTACATTTTAGAGGTTGTATACTTTGGCTTGATCTATGTCTAGTAAAGAAGGTCTTTCTTCATTTGTCTTTGAGGTTGACTACATCCCAAATTCAGATTCAAAATGGTTCATGGTGACTGCTTGTATTTAGAGTTCAAGGGTCCATGTTGAACAAGGAAGAGAATTTGATGTGCATGGGGTTTTGTTTTTGTTGAAATATTGTAACTGCAAAGAGTATTCTATTTATTATTGATGTATTATTCATTAGATCAATCCCCTTTTGTAGATTGATCATGTCGGGTATTGTAAATGACCAAATCCCCTTTTGCAGATTGGTCAAACCCTAATTGTAATAGGCAGAATAAGAAGTCGACCCCCAGATTAATTAAAGGTGGTTATAACCACCCAGAATGAGATGTCGGCCCTGCTAGTAAAAAGACACTTCCGTTCACACCTGCCAGATTGTATAAATAAGAGAGGCTAGTGCCTCATTTGGACACACACTCACTTGTTCATCAGAGCACAAGTTTGGAGCTGCAGTTGGAGAAGAAAGAGGAGAGAGAGAGAGAGGCACATTTTTGGGAGAGGACTTTCTGTATTGTTTGAGTTATCTCTTGGCATTGTATTGGCTATCTATATTAAGGAAGTTTTTGCTGGGTTTTCTCCCCCATGAGGGTTTCCCAAGATAAATGATGTGTCTCTTGTGATTGTGTATTTCTCAATGATCCTATCTATGCTATGGTTATCCAGTGAAATGAAAATAAACCTAATAATAGCTTAAACCTTAACATGGAATCAGAGCTAAGTTGAAGAGAGCATCTTTCACAAGAAAAAGAGAAAAACATCACTGTTTCTGTACATGCAAATTAGGGATTTTTATTGAAGAAGAATCTCAGCCCCAAAACTATCTAGAACAATGCACCCTTCCTCAAGGATCAGTTTGGCATCCTCAGCGTAACTTTTCAATGGCTAGATCTCTCGGAAAGTGAAACCCTAGATTTCACAAAGTACCAGAAGTACCAGAGTACCAGAAGTACCATAATACCATAAGTACTAGAAAACCAGAAGCATTAGTCCATAAATCCGAAGATCAAGTTTGGAGGGTAAAAGTTGGATTTTCTGAAATCTAAACACACCAGGCTACTCGCCTCAGCCAAGCGCACCTCTTGGTAAGTTCAAAATTCAATTCTAGGCATTTTCATTTTTTGGCCATTTTCCTAGCTCCAGGTAAAAGATGTCTGCAATCACTAAGCTTGTTGACAAGCTAGAAGGTGTGGAAAACTTCCATGCTTGGAAGTATAGGATTGGACTCATTCTTGAAGAGAATGACCTACCAAGATTCGTCAAAGAAGAAGTACTAGAACTCGTCGATGCTGCAGATAAAGAAAAACACCAAAAGGAAATAATTAGGGCCAAAAGAATCATTGCAGATTCTATCAAAGATCACTTGATTCCTCAAGTGTCTTCAAAGAAGACTCCAATTTTTTTTTTGAGGCCCTAACCAAATTATATGAAGGAAAGAACATAAACTGGAAGATGAATCTAAGAACTCAACTCGAGAATACAATGATGCAAAAAAGAGAATCGATCCAGGAATATTTCTCTAGAATATCTCAATTCAAAGAACAACTAGAAGCAATTGGGGATACTATAGATGAAGACGAACTCATAATGATGACCCTTAATGGTCTCAGAAGACCATGGGATGAATTCATCCAAACTGTTTGTGCCAGAACTAAGAAACTAAAATTTGAGAGTCTTTGGGAAGAATGTATTCAAGAAGAATCAAGAGTAGCTAACCGAGAAGCTTTACTATCAAGAGACAAAGATCAAGCCCTAGCTACTCATACTAAAGGAGGAATAAAGAAGTCTTAATTCCAGAAAGAGACTCATAAAGAGTCTCACCCCCAAAACAAATTCATACATAAATAATCTCAACCAATGAGATTCCGGAAGAAAGGACAAAGAAAAGAAAGAGACTTCTCATCTTATTAATGCTATCATTGTGACAAGATGAGACATATTGCAAGACATTTTCCAGCTAGATGAGAATAATACAAGAGGAAAAACAAGAGGCATCATGCCCATGCAGTTGAATATGAAGAGCCACCCACAAAGATGTTAAAAGAACGAATTGAAGACTATGTTCTAATCTCGACCCTCTCAGGATCAGTAGCACCTGGAGAGGACACTTGGCTCATTAATAGTGGTGCTTCCAAGCAAATGATGGTTCAAAGAGACATTCTCTCTTTCCTTTCAGAAAATAAGTTTTCTCAGAAAGTTACGCTTGGAGATGATTATCAATATCCTATCAAGGGAGTAGGAGAATCAAACTACAAGCTAAATTCAGGGACTCCAATGAAGATGAAAGATGTACTCTATGTACCAGGTTTGACAAATAACCTACTCTCCATATCAAATTTAGAAAAGAAAGGCTTCAGAGTTTCCTTTATAGATGGAGAAGTTCTTATGTGGGCTAAAGGAAAAACCATGAAAGAAGCAATCGTTATTGGAAAAGAAGAAGGTGGATTGTATAAGCTAAAGGGTCACTCAGAAGCAACCATGACCCACACCATTGAGAATCCATGTGAACTTTGGCATAGAATATTATCCCACATCAACTACAAGGCATTACCATATGTATGCAAGGCAGTCATAGGTCTACCAGAACTCAAGGTTGACCATGAAGGTGTGTGCAATGGATGTGCACAAGGGAAGAACATCAAGAACCCTTTTCCGAAGAGAGATAGTAAAGAAGAAGGAGTCTTAGAACTCATTCACTCAGATGTGTGTGGCCCAATGCCATCATCCTCCATCAATGGGTATGTATACTATGTATCTTTTATTGATGGCTATTCTCATAAAACCTTGGTTTACTTTTTGAAATCAAAAGATGAAGTGTTCAGTAAATTCAAGGAATTCAAAGCCTTGATAGAGAATCTTTCTGAAAGAAATATTAATATACTCAGGTCAGATAATGGAGGAGAATACACCTCAAAAGAAATTGTAAACTTTTGCAAAGATGTTGGGATCAAGAGAGAGGTCACCACTCCCTACAATCCTCAACAAAATGGTGTAGCAGAAAGAAAGAATAGAACTATAATGGAAGCAGTGAAAACCATGATCCATGATCAAGATATTTCAATGTGCTTATGGGCTGAAGTAGCAAGAACAACAATATATGCACAAAACCGATTGTTCCATAGTGCACTTGGGTTCAAGACCCCTGAAGAGATGTTCTCCAGAAAGAAGCCAGAAGTAAGCCATCTCAAAATATTTGGCTGCCCAGTATTTGTACATATTCCAAAAGAGAAGAGAAACAAGTTGGACCCTTTAGGAAAGAAGGGAATATTTGTTGGATACTGTGAAGTCTCCAAGACTTTCAGAGTTTATATACCAAGTCACCATCACATTGAGATCAATAGGGATGTGACCTTTGATGAAGACGAAGACGCAACACTCAATAAATCAAGAAGATTCCATCTTGAAGAAGTATATGAAGAGGAACTTGTAGCTCCCAGAGTTGCAGAACCAGTGAGGGAAGTCATAGCTTCCCCTGATGAGGAAATTCTAGAAGATCATGACATAGTATAATTTCAAGAACCTCCCCAGATGACGATCTCCCACAAGAGAAAGCCATCTTTTGCAAGGGAACTTATTCAATATGGAGAGAAGTATGGTGTTCCCGAAGGAACCACGAGACAAGAGAAGAGACCTAAGCCATTCTCCAGTTATATGGCTTTGATGTGTGATCTCTTAGAAAAGGAGCCTACCTACTTTGAAGAAGCCATTCAGAAGAAAGAATGGGAAGATTCCATGACAGAAGAATACCAATCCATTATAAAGAATGATGTATGTGAAATAGTTCCCAGACCGAAGAGCAAGGATGTGGTATCTTCCAGATGGTTTTTCAAAATAAAACATGCTGCTGATGGAAGTATTGAGAAGTACAAAACAAGGTTTGTCGCTCATGGATTTTCTCAAAAGGAAGGCATTGACTATGAAGAAACATTTTCTCTGTAGCCAGATACACTTCGATCAGAATCATCAAAGCCCTTGCAGCTAAGATGAAGTGGAAGTTACACCAGATGGACGTAAAGACAACTTTCCTAAATGGTGTCATTGAAGAAGAAGTGTATATAGAACAACCTCAAGGATTTAAAGTTGAAGACATGAAGACTCATGTCTGCAAGTTGAAGAAGGCTCTGTACGGATTGAAGCAAGCTCCTAGAGATTGGTATGGAAGGATAGATAGTTTTCTGATGACCATGGGATTTACCAAGAGTAAAGATGATTCTAACTCTACTTCAAGGTTATGAATGATAAGCCGGTTATATTGCTGTTGTATGTGGATGATTTATTCTCAACTCGAGAAGAAAATCTCATCACCAAATGTAAGAAGAAGCTCGCTGCAGAATTTGAGATGAAAGACCTTGGCCTAATGCATTATTTCTTAGGCCTTGAGGTATGGTAGAGCTCAGAGAGGATCTTCCTTAACCAAGGGAAGTATGCAGTTGAAATCCTAAAGATATTTTATATGTTAGAGTGCAAGTCCATGAATACACCCATGGAAACAAAGATGAAAATTTTGGTCGACACTTCGTTAGAATTGATTGATGCCACGCTATATATACAGATCATTGGATCACTGATGTATCTGACAAACACCAGACCAAATATCTGTTTTTCCATTAACACCTTGAGTCAGTTTCTTGTAGAACCCATACATGTTCACCTAGTTGTTGCAAAACATGTGATGAGGTACCTTAAGGGTACATTAGATTGTGGTCTCAGTTATGATGGAGATCATGACTTCAGATTGAGTGGGTACACTGATTTAGATTGGGTTGGAAGTGTCTCTGACAAGAAGAGCACTTCAGGATGCTATTTCAGTTTGGGATCATCCATGATCTCATGGCAGAGTAGGAAGCAATCAAGTATTTCTCTCAGCACAACGGAAGCATAATACATTGCTGCGTGTTCTACCAGTTGTGAAGCCATATGGCTTCAGAAGTTGTTGACAGGTCTATTTGACCTATAGATGGAAGAAACCATGATCCTATGTGATAAACATGGCTGCATAAAGATGAAAAAGAATCTTGTATTTCATGACAAGTCAAAACACATAGAGATCCGATATCACTACATCCGTGACATGGTGTAGAGAGGAGCCATAAAGCTCCAATATGTTAGCACGGATGAACATGTTGCTGATGTGTTGACCAAGCCTCTATCTCATGTAAAGTTTGAGCACTTTCGAGATAAGCTTGGTATAGTCCGAAAGGACCTCCCTTGAAAGGGAGAGTAGTGTCGTGTTGATGTTGCCAGCCTAGTGCTATGATGCCAGCCTCGTGCTAATGATATTCCAGCCTCGTGCTGTGTTGATGTGCCAACCTAGTGATGTGATGCTAGCTAAATTGCTGTGATGATGTGCCAGCTTAATTGCTATGATGATGTGTGAGTTTAATTGTTGTGATGATGTGCCAACTTAATTGTTGTGATGATGTGCCAACTTAATTGCTGTGATGATTTTCCAGCTTAATTGCTGTGATGATGTTCCAACTTAATTGTTGTGATGATGTGCCAGCTTAATTGTTGTGACGATGTGCCAGCCTCGTGCTGTGATGATGTGACCAACCTCATGCTGTGATGATGATGCATTAGTTTTATACTAATCCACGTTGATGCAGATGATGATTCCATTCCATCTCTTTGTTAAGAATGATGATATTGACGATGAGAAAAACTTTCGATGGTTTATAAATACACCAATTAGTGTTCCAAGATGTTGTTGATGATGTTGTCCTCTCTCTCGCCTGATGCTGTTGTCGAATACCCTTCTTGTTAAGGGGGAGTGTTGAAATATTGTAACTGTAAAGATTATTCTATTTATTATTGATGTATTATTCATTATATCAATCCCCTTTTGCGGATTGATCATGTTGGGTATTGTAAATGACCAAATCCCTTTTGCGGATTGGTCAAACCCTAATTGTAATAGGTAGAATAAGAAGTCGGCCCCTAGATTAATTAAAGGTGGTTATAACCACCCATAATGAGATGTCAACACTCCCAGTAAAAAGACACTTCCGTTCACACCTGCCAGATTGTATAAATAAGAGAG
>CBVK0100043814.1:10370-30912 GCA_900067695.1 Picea abies
TAAGAGAGGCTAGTGCCTCATTTGGACACACACTCACTTGTTCATCAGAGTGCAAGTTTGGAGTTGCAGTTGGAGAAGAAAGGAGAGAGAGAGAGGCACATTCTTGGGAGAGGATTTTCTATATTGTTTGAGTTATCTCTTGGCATTGTATCGACTATCTATATTAAGGAAGTTTTTGTTGGGTTTTCTCCCCCATGAGGGTTTCCCAGGATAAATGATGTGTCTCTTGTGATTGTGTATTTCTCAGTGATCCTATCTATGCTATGGTTATCTAGTGAAATGAAAAGAAACCTAATAATAGCTTAAACCTTAACAATTTTTACTCACCTTGCATCTTTTCTGTTTGAAGTGGTTTGACTTATTGGTAGAATGGGTAGTTTTTCCAAACTTTTAAAATAAAAATGTTGAGGCTAGCCTCTCCCTACAATTATGTTTAATTTAAAATTATATAAGTCACAACTATAGTGGTGTTCTTTCCTTGAATATAGGGGTGGAAACCCTTTCGAAGTTACAAGTCCCTAGAGTCAAAGAAAGCACATGTAGCTTTGGTAGTGCAGGGGTTAAAGGTAGGAGGGGTCATAGAGGCAGATATAGAGGTGGTCTCTGAGAAGGAAATATTAAAAACAATAGAAGGATTAAGTTTTCTATCCACTTTGATACTAAGTTTCCCAAGTTTCTTGAGTAATGATGCATCGACCATTTGTTTATGGAAAATCCTACACTTTTTCACCCGCCACTCCCCCTCCCCCCCCCACAGTTTGTTGATGCTACAACTCATCTACCAAATAATATTAATGAGGGTTTGGATTTTGATGGACCTCCTTTTTCTCCTTTGTTGAAATATTATGGTTTGGTCATGCCCTTGATCAACTTGTGAATTCTCTTGCTGCACATTATGCTAGATTTGATGTCCCTTTTCTTCAAATTGATGACAATATTGGTTTTGTTTCCAAAATGAATATTTCTCTCTTCTCTTCTCATATTCTTCTAGGGAGCCCTCAACCCATCCTCCTTCCATGCAAACTAAATCTAACCACATGCCAAAAATTCCCTAGAAACCCATCACATCAATGCATCAAGGTAGATATAACATTCATTCTCATCACTTCATTTCATGCATCATGGCCTTTAAGAATTCAATGTTCAACATCTAATTCAATTTCCATTATCTATACTTATGTTTTGAATTGTCAATTGGGTTTAGCCCGAGTGGTTTGTACTAAGGGGTTTTTTCTCCCCCACCTAGGTTCAATTCCCACAAGTGACATGTTTGGCTCTTAAATGAGCACACTATCTAAAAAGCCTCATCTTTCTACAAAATCTGGTTTACCCTGGGTACCATCCTCGAAATGAGGGGAAGTACCTGATGGGTTTCCCTAGGATTCGTTCCCTCGAAAAAATAAATAAATTATGTTTTCAATAATCTAATTCATCTTAATAATTTAAAATGTCTAATTAGTATTAATAAGGGACAAGTTCATTTCAATCACCAATAGATCCACTGCACATGTCATGTTACAAAGCACCTTACCTAAGGGTACACATAAACCTATAATTATTTCCTTAAATTTGTTTAATATCCAACTAATTATACATTAAATTTGTTTAATATCTAATTATACATTAAATACCAATTAGGTTTTTAATTACTCCAAATGTCAAAAAAAACCATGCATAAAGAGATTCCAATGTCAAAAGACCATGTATAAAAGAGATTGAATTTCAATGGAATTAAAATCCTAATATCATAATATTAGTGTAGGTAATAGGATATCAATAATAGTTTATAGTAGATTCCATCATATTCAAACAATCATTGGAATTTTTTAGCTTGATTTTCTCCCACTGCGAACCAATTCACTAGTGAATTGTTCACTCACCTGCACTTTCACCATCAAATTTATCACTCAACTACACCATGTTTGGTTGCACACAACTCACTATACCTACACCCAAAGAAGAGAAATCATATGGAAGCAACATGGACCAAATATTTCTCAATTGTTCCTCTTATTAGGTATGTGTACTAAATAATCTTCAATTATTTGTTTGATTTTTTTCTTTCAATCTTGTCAACCTTGTCCATTATTTGAACCCTAGTAATAGGAGTGAAACCCTAGCCACCATTTGAAACACTGGCCAAAGGAGTGAAGCCCTAGCCAATATATGAAGAAAAATAATCATCTTAGGGCATACCCTCAAACCCATGTCAAATCTTGGTAATGAGATTATTTTTGAAATTGTAGTTTCCAAGAAACCTTGTCCGCGAATTAGAAAGTAGTTAGTTTAGTGAATTCTATTTGATTGAGAAAAAACAAGCCTTTTTCATGTAGGAGATCAATAATTTTTTCTTAGAATTAAACTCTTCCTCACTACCTATACAAGGGTCCATTCCCGATCTCATTATCATCCCATTCCCTATCTTCCATATAATCCACTGACCTATCAAAGGAAATGAAAGAACCAATTCCTCCCAAATTACAAAAACTATAGTATAAAACTATTCTTTTGAGATTAATTTAGATAGCAGTCTCTTTAGTAAAGTACTAGTTCCAACACATTACTTTTTATGAAGAAAGTATTATTTCACATTGTGGGAAACTGGTTAATCTTTCTCCTTTTTCACCTATTGGAGTTACTATGACTACTAGTATATTGTCACTTATTTTTTTTTTTGGGGGGGGGTTGTGGGATTATAGCCTATATGAGGAATTTTTTATTTTACATTGCTTGCTAAAGTTCATTATAGTAAATCCACAAAATGCTAAGAGTTATGTATGGATTGTTAGATTTCTATTGAATGTGGTGTTACCTCCTACTTGAGATACATCAATGAAACATCTAGAGGAAACAAATCTCTTCTAGGATACTCTTTAAAATTTTGTTCTTCACTCAAATATTATGGTTTTATTGCTATGTGTCAAACCATTGATAGTTTAGTGCAATATTTATAAGAAAATAAATTACTCCAATTTATAGACTTCATACTTTTATCTATATATATTATGAAGACCAAAGTAGTATTACTATTCTAATAAACATATATATTTTGTTTCTAGTAGAAAAATACTTTCTATATTATCACTGAAGTGTGATACATGTTCTAGTCTTATAACCTGGATTTTGATTCCATTACATTTTCAAAAAACTTATTACATATACATTGTCTTCATTAGAACATTTCAGTGCTTAGTTCCTTATGTTGTCTTGTTATCAAAACACGTACTTTGCAGAACTGGGTTACAACCTAAACTCCATGGCCTCAGTTTCCTCTCCGTCCATAAATTCATAGTACCCAAAAACACCCAAAAACACCAGTAGGGAGGTTTGGTGCTACTTTGGACAACTTTCCACTTTGGAATTCAACTCTTCAAAATGTGAACAAAAGAAAGCCATTCAAAAGAAATGCAAGTCAGTTTGATGTCTCGCCAAATATTTTGTACAATTAGTTTTCTTTCTACCTATTTAATCACTAGCTTGGAGTCTTCCATTACTTGCAATTTATTGACATTTTTTTTCTTTTTTTTTGTTTCAAGAAGAGTCCATAACACTATGAATTCTGCTATGCTATTTGAACCTTGTCCTAGAGCATACCTTATGAAGATGTAATTATTGTGGTTGATGTATAGAACCACCCCCACTATGCATCTGGTAGGTTTCCCCCAGCTGGATCCATCAAAATATCCCCATGGGATACCATAGTTGATTTTCGAGAGCACTGGAACGTGGGGGGAAATTAACTTTGGTTTGGAAATGAATTCTGATGATTGGCCAATGATCAATGCTGCTGTAACCGGTGGAGGAATTTTTTTATCCTTGAAGACATTTGAATTTTGTGCCCACCACAAGTTATTAATATAAAAGCTTGGTAAGCCTACATATAAAATGACAAACATTTCCATTAACCAGTCTTTGACACAATCTTCCAAAACATGTTTGTTCCAACTCTTTTGTGCCTTTGTTTTTAATTTAATGAAATAAAAGGCCTAGAATGCATACATATAGGACATAAAAAAGTGAGGAACAATTTCAATATTATTTTTGCATAAAGAACACCAATTGGGCCCTTTCCATCCCCGTTTGATGATATTGTCCATAATTAACATCTTATTGTTTAAAGATAACCAAAGAGAAAGTTTACAACTTGGTGGAACGTGAATCTTCCAAATTTTATCCCACCACCATCTTAGGCCTCGCGAAGCCTTAAAGGTCTTGGAGGGGGCCCCATTAATTAGTACTTCGAAGGAGGCGGTCTGTAAACAATCCCAAATATAGTTAACCTAGTTAATATTTAAACCAAGTTAGATCAAAGAGAAACAAAGGAAGGTCCAATTAACCCGATCGTATGCTTTGGAAAGATCCAATTTAAGGATGGCTGCTTGAAGATTTTTATTTTTGACAGAGTGAAGTGTTTCTTGAGCTACTACTACGGCGTCATGAATCTTCCTGTTATGGAGGAATCCAAACTTCTCTTCTCCAATGAACATACTCATTAAGGTATTTAGACGTCAAGATATCACCTTAGACATCAATTTGTATATTCTATTGCAACACGAGATAGGTTTGAAGTCCCCAAAAGAGTCTCCATTTTGCCTCTTTGGGATAAGAAATATGACCATTTTGTTGAAGGAGTTTATGATTCATCCATTCCTTTTGGATTCTCTAACGAATTTTACAAGCTCTTCCTTGAGCATATCGTAGAAATACTTATAGAAATACACTGTGTAGCTGTCAAGCCTAAGGATTTTTCCATTTTGCATTGAATTTAATGCCGCCTAAACTTTATCTTCTATAACCTCTGCTTCCATTATATTGTTCATTTCCACTGAAAACAACACCGAGAATTTTAAAACCACTATGAGGATTTATTGGATAGGCCAACCTTCCTGTTCCTTAAATTGTGCTTCAAAGAAATGGGCCCCTGCCTCTGCTTTTTCCCGAAAGGAGTTAACTGAGATCCCTTCTTCATTTTTAATCTCCCAGATCATGTTTATGCCTTTTATATAATTATCATATTGGTGGAAGAATTTGTTATTGTTTTCCTCTACCTCTAGCCAAATGGATCCACTTTTCTTCCTCCATTCCACCTCTTCCTTTTCCAACCAAGTGATTTTCCAGGCTTCGAGGGATTTTAGTTCTTCTAATGGTGAGGAGGGAGGGGATCCGTAGACAATTTCCTTAACCAGAGAAGATAATTTTTCCTCAATCTCCTAAATGTCTCTCTGGGTTCAATCTTTATAAACAAGGATCTATTTTAATATGGCATGTTTAATCCTCGCTAGGTTACTAGAAAATTGTTTCATCAAAGGGTCACCGATGGAGGATGTTGGGTATATGTTATATTCTTTTCACGGATATCTCTAGCGTTTGCTACGTTTCTTCGGGTGTGCAAGGGGTTGCAGGGGTTCAAGGGCAGCGCCCCTAAGAATATTTTTTGCCTTGGGAAACATGACACATTTTTTCCTCGTTTTTCGAATTGCCTCGATTTTTGTGTCCATTGTTGGGTGGTTTTTCATCACATGGTTTTTTCCAATGGTTTTCTATTTCTGGTTAAGGAATTAGGGTTGTTGAATCTAGGTCATTGGGTTAGGGTTTTGGATGCCACTAGATCTTATATGTATATTGCATTGTAAATAATGTATCATTATGAATGAATATATAATATGTTGGTTTTCCCGGTTTGGGTTTCTAGGGGAAAAATATCCGTGTAATGTTTGTATTTGCCATTGTATCTTTTCTTTTCTTTTACTAAAAATATGTTTGCATTAAATATTGTACAAGGTTAAAACTACATTTGGTATTAGAGTTTTTTTGGCATCAAGGGGACGCCTTTGTGGTCAAGGTTTTGGCTCGGGACTGCGTAAGACTTGTTACAATGGGAGATCTATGGTATTGGTTTTTCAAGTGAAAATAAATGGCGAGCAATTCGAAAATGGAGATTGAGAAGTTTAATGGGAAAATTTTTGAGTTGTGGAAGCTCATGATGGAATATCTATTGGTGGATAGAGATTAGTGGATCGCAGTGGATCCAAGTACTACACCTACATGAACTTGAACATATGACTGGAAAAAATTGGATCAGAAGAAGAGCACAATCTGACCATGTCTCTCAGATTTAGTATTGCTGAATGTGTCAGAGGAATCTATAGCCAAATATTTATGGGATAAGCTGGGGAAGTTGTATCAGTCTAAGTCCCTAGTAAATAAACTATTCCTGAGAAAAAATCTGTATAACCTGAGGATGAGAGATGGAGAATCGGTGGCAGATAATTTGACCGCCTTCAATACTATGGTAAGTCAGTTAGTATTTGGTGAAATTAAAATTTCAAATGAAGATAAGTGTATCAGTTTACTGTTCTCTTTACCAGACTCATGGGATAGTCTAGTTGTGGCCATAGGTAGTAATACAACTGCCTTGAAGTTTGATGAAGTGGTCTCATCCTTGTTGTCGGAGGAGATGAGATGGAAGAATATGGAAGGACATAACACATATGCATTGTTTGCAAGAGGACGCTCCTAGGAAAGAAATAGATCTAAGTCTTCAATTGGGAGATCTAAGTCTAAGGGAAGATATAAGTCTTCTAAAAATTTTGTAAAGGTATGTTGGAGATGTGGAAAAAAAGGGAACTACAAGAAGCAGTGTAGATCCAAAGTTGAGAAAAAGAAGGGATTTGAAGAATCTCCTTCTACAGAAGAAAAGACCTCCAAGGAGGAAGGAAGGGATGTTTACTTGGATTCTTCAAGAACACATGCAGATAATGAGGCATGGTTGGTTGACTCAGGTGCATCCTTTCATGTGATTCCCCACAAGGAGTGGTTATATGAATATGAAAGGTATGATGGAGGTAATGTTTTCCTAGGTGATGAATCGACAACCAGAATCATAGGTCGAGGAAAAGTCAAGTTGAGGCTCATAGATGACAAGATTAGAAAACTATATGGTGTTCTACACATCCCAAGATTGGCCAAAAAATTGATTTATGTAAGAAAAATGGACAATGCAGGGGTAAAAACAATATTTGAAAAAGAAACCTGCAGGATGGTTTGAGGAGCAATGGTGCTGCTGAAGGGAGTTTGGTTTGGAACTTTGTATAAGCTACAAGGAAACACTATTAGTGATGGGTTTAATAGTTCCATTATTCCTGATATTGGATTTGAAGAAGAAAGAACTCCCACAGTCTCTGGAGAAAAGGTTATGCTGTGGCATCCAAGACTAGGGCATATAGGAGAGAAGGGTATTTGACTACTACACGATAAAGGTATGGTTGAAGGTATGTCTAACTTCTCTCTGGATTTTGATTTATGTGAACATTGTGTATATGGGAAGCATAATCAGGTAAGATTCCCCTTTGGTGCAACAAGGTAAGAAGGAATTTTACAGCTAGTTCACATAGATGTGTTTGGACCTGTTTTTTTTCCATCATTGGAAAATTGTATGTACTATGTCTCATTTATATATGACTTCTTAATGAATACTTGGATGTATTTCCTCAGGAAGAAATCTGAAGTATTTGACAGGTTTAAAGGGTTTAAGGCTCTTGTTGAGAATCAAACAGAGAAAATAATTAAGGTGTTAAGGACAGATAATGGCAGAGAGTTCAGCAGGAATGAATTTGAAGAGTTCCGTAAGAAGTGTGGTATATCAAGGAAGAAGACTACTCCATATAGACCTCAACAAAATGGAGTTGCAGAAAGGATGAACATGACGCTGATGGAAAAAACAAGGTGCATGTTCAGTAGTGTCGGATTAGGGAAATAATTATGGGTAGAGATAGTGCATACTACATGTTACCCGATCAACAGATCACCCTCATCAGCGCTGGATGACAAGACTTCACAAGAGGTATGGACTAATAATAAACCTTCTCTCACACATCTCAAGGTATTTAGCTGTGAGACCTATGTTTATGTTCCAAAGGAAAACAAGAGTAAGCTAGATAAGAAGGATGAAAAGTGTATCTTTATTGGGTATAAAGATGGTCTCAAATGTTATAAGATTTGGATCCCAGAAGCTAAGAAGGTTATGTATAGTCGAGATGTGGTATTTAGAGAAATGAAAGATATTTTTAAATAGAAAGTCCTACCAAGTAAGGAAGAACCAGAGAAAATATATTTTGATTTAAAGGATGATGAATCAGACTCTACAAAAGAATGTGAATCAGAAGAAGACGATCCTCATACTCCAGTATTGAGGAGATTGGTTCGAGAAAGAAGGCTACCGGAAAGGGATACTCCATCTGATTTTCGTTCAAATTTTTCTTTGTCTATTACTAATGATGATCCTAGAACTTTTAGAGAGGCAATGGATTCAGAGGATGGAAAGCTCTGGAAAAAGGCCATGGATGAAGAAATGGGAGCCTTGGATAAGAATGAGGCTTGGGATCTAGTGGATTTTTCGACTGTAAGAAATCCCATTAGAAGCCAATGGGTATTTAAAAAGAAGTTGAATGCAGAAGGAAAAGTGGAGAAATACAAAGCTACGTTAGTAGCAAAGGGTTATTCCTAGGTTGAGGGAATTGATTTTGGTGATATTTTTTCTCCTGTTGCCATGTTGACTTCTATAAGATTTCTATTATCTATTGTTGCTGCATTTGATTTTGAAGTAGAATAGATGGTTGTGAAGACAACATTCCTACATGGGGATCTGGAAGAGGAAATCCATATGAAGCAGCCATAAGGCTTTGCTGTGAAGGGAAAGGAGGAGCCAATATGCAAGTTGAAAAATTCCCTGTATGGTTTAAAACAATAACCAAGGATGTGGTATAAAAAAATTGATACTTATATGCTGGGACTTGGCTTCAAAAGAAGAAAAGAGGATCATTATGTGTAATTTAAATATTGGTGATCATTTGATTTATTTGGTATTGTATGTGGATGACATGTTGTTGATAGGAAACAACAAGGAGATTATCCAGGATGTGAAAACTTAGTTGTCCTCTAAATTTGACATGAAGGATCTCGGTACTTCAAATTTAATTTTGGGCATGGAAATTAAAAGAGATTGAAAAAAGAGAAAACTCTGGTTAAATCAGAGAAAACATGTCGAGATAATGTTACAGATGATTAATATGCAAGAATGTAAACTAGTCAAGGTCCCTATTCCTGTTGGTGTAAAGTTATCTGCAGATCAGTGTCCCAAGACAAAAGAAGAGGAGGAGGACATGTCTCATGTTCCATATGCGAGTGTAGTGGAAGTTTGATGTATGAAATGGTCTTCACTAGATCGGACATTTCACATGCAGTGAGAGTTTTGAGCAGGTATATGTCAAAACTAGGGAAGGAGCATTGGAAAACAGTAAAAAGGGTTTTCAAGTATTTGCGTGGCACTGTTATCTATGTATTGTGATACCAAGGAAGACCAGGATTGGATAGAGTGTTGGACATACATGAATTTGTGGATGCAGAATGGGCTAGAGATATGGATCGTAGGAGATCTACAAGTAGGGTATGCGTTTAACCTGTTTGGAGGAGCAATCAATTGGATGAGCAAAAGACGAGCTGTAGTGAAAATTTCAACTACAGGAGCTAAATACATGGCAACCACTCATGAAAATAAGGAAGCAATATGGTTACAAAGATTGTGTTCAAGTATTGGGTTGGTACAACAAGTTGTAAGATAGATTGTGACAGTCAGAGTGAAATTTTTCTGGCGAAGAACCTGACTTATCATTCAAAGACAAAGTATATTGATATTCAATATCACTTTGTGAGAGACATGGTTGAAGAAAATAAAGTGTTACTGATGAAGGTGGAAACTGAGAAGTTCTTTTGGTATAGAGTATCCATGGGCATTGATGCCTTGGATTGTTGATTATGTAACCCTATAACCCCCCGTATGCAAATAAAACAAGTGGGATATTGTTGGGTATTTGTTATATTCTTTGCATGAATAGCTCTAGGGTTTGCTATGTTGAACTGAGCGCGCATGGGGGTTTGAGGGGGATGATATCCCCTCTATGCAGGGGTTCGGGGGAAATGCCCCTGAGAATTGTTTTCCTCGAGAAACATGTTTCATTTTGCCTCGTTTTTCATGTCACATCGATTTTCGTGTCCATTGTTGGGCGGTTTTTCGACACATGTTTTTTTTTTATTAATTGGATTGGTTTTCATTGATCTCAACCCTTGAAGAAAGTCCAGTAGCAAATTCCGGTAAGAAAATGGTTTGGGTAATAGACCCAAGTTTGTTTAATGGATAATGGTATAAGTTTTTATATATTTGCAGGTAAGACTATTCTAGATGGATAGTACATGTCATGCCATTTCTGGTGGTATGTGGAACGTCGCATAACTCGTTACGGTTAGAGATTTATAACCATGTGAAGTTGGAGAACCCTTATGAGTCATTTAGAAGCCCTAAAAGGTCAAAGTAGTCAAAGTGGTTGCAAAGAAGAAATTATTTAAATAATAAAGTGAAGTGATGAGAGTACTATAAGTCAAAGTGGATACAAAAGAAATTATTTAAATAATAAAGTTAATGGAGAAATTACTAAGTGGACAACTGGTTAGAAGTGGGTTAGCCCTAAAATAAGGAAAGTGGGTTAAGATGGTTAGAAGGTAATTTAAATAATAAAGTGAAGTGATGAGTGTACTATAAGTCAAAGTGGATACCAAATAAATTATTTAAATAATAAAGTTAATGGAGAAATTACTAAGTGGACAAGTGGTTAGAAGTGTATTAGCCCTAAAATAAGGAAAGTGGGTTAAGATGGCTAGAAGGTAACCCCTTGAGGAAGCTACATGAAAGTATAAATAAGAGACAAGGGTCTCTCATTTTTAATCACACTTGAGCATATTGAATATCTACAAGTGACTGAAGTAACCAAAGGATATCTAATCCAAATTTAAGAGGGAAGGTGAAGTAAAGAAGGCCGAAATTCAAGGGAGGATAAATTCTTTTGATGATGCTTTGTAAGGTATGTTATTTACAGGCCATCTCACCATTTTCGAAATAATTTTTTTTCTAGAATGATTCAGACCATGAAATTGGGAGGCAATTGAGGAAACATATCCAAGTAGTCGTGATACAAATTTCAGCTTGTGGGTCGTTGTATTTTTGGAGTTACAGACTGTAGAAAATAAGGTTTGTGGCTAGTCCTTAAACTATTCTAAAACAAATGTTTCGGTTAAAAACGTCATAATTTATTCATAACAGATCCAACTTCAGTAAGACCAAATGTATTGGTTAGAGTACAGGTTGTAGTATTCTTTGTACTATTTTCAAATCCACACAACAAATATTCTATGCAGGGCATTCTCTACAAGTTCGCTCTCTAGAATAATCCAAAATTCAACAAGGTATGAAATTTTTGCTATAACTCCTTTTCTGGGAGGTTCCAAGAAGTGAAACCTAGAGAAATTGTAGACAAGACACTGGAGAAAATTGTGTACTAGTTTTAGATCTTTATTCATTACATGTACATAGTTATGATTATTTCAAGTTAGGGTTGTTAAATATTCCAAAACTAGTCATGTGAGACTAAAGTAAAATTTGATGAAAATGCTAGTCTCTTGTTAAGGAAGGTTTGTAGGTATGCAATTATATACACTAGGTCTGTTACAAACTTACAAATCAGATTTGGATGATGGAATTGAGGAGGGATTTTTGTTGAGGTACATGTTGGGTACATGGTTGAGACAAGTAGTTGATGACTTGGCACATACATGATGTGTATAGTTGATGATGTTGGTACATTTTGATGAGTCATAGTTGATGAGTAGTTGATACATGATTGGTACATGGTTGGAGACACTTGTTAGTAGCATTTTTGACACATGGTTTATGGATGATGTAGCATACTTGTCTTGGTATATTATTAGAAGCACATATTGATCTTGGTGATGATTATGAGTTGTTGTGTTATGCTTGGTTGATTCACATCTTTGAAAGTTGTCTTGGTGATTGATCTTGGTGAGTAGATCTGATATGGTTGATAATATTGATGAGACAGGTTGTTGTGATAGGTTGTTTGGACATGTTGTTGTGACAGGTTACTTGTACAGGTTTGGTGCATGGTTGATGCACTTGTTCATGGTACAGGTTGAGGTACATGTTGGTGCATGGTTGATGCACTTGTTTATCGCACATGTTGATTATAGGTTGTTTGGTACATGTTGGTGCATGGTTGATGTACTTGTTTATGGTATAGGATGATTATAGGTTGAGGTACATGTTGATGCATGGTTCAAGTTATTGGTACAGGTTGTTTGATGCAGGTTGATTGGTGCATGTTTACAATAGTATATTTCACAATAATAGTGTGAAAATGGTTCCATCATTCTACTTATATGCTAGGTGGCTAGACAGGGAAAGGATAGGTGGTTGTAGCCACCTTTCGGTTGTAGCAGGAGAACATAGGGGGTTGTAGCCTCCTTTTGGTTGTATCCATATAATTGGGGAGTTGAAACTTCCCTTAGGTTGTATCCCGAGAAACTAGGGGGTTGGAGCCTCCTTCCATTTGCAGCTGGAAAACAAAGGAAGTTTGTGCTTCCAATGAATGTAATTCTTAAAGACATATAAGAAAAAACATTCCGTGGTTTTCTCCCACTTTGGTTTCCACGTAAAAAAAGTGGTGTACTATGTATGTGTATGATTTCTCATTTGTTCATTGCTTATTTACTCTACAATTATTGGATGGCAATGCTACATTGATATAACACTTACATTATATGGTTAAACAATATTATATTTCTCTATTACTGATTCACCCCCCTCTCAGTAATCCAATAGTTGGTTTCAGAGCTAGGTTCCTTCAAGAAACAATTTAACCACTGGAATGAGATCATGGATTATTCTGAGCATGGAGTACCACTGTTCAATGGTCAGAATGGTTTAAAGCATGAGATGTGGAGTGGAAGGACGAAAGTGTTTTTACAGGCACATGGATATTATATTTAGCTATCAGTCATTACAGGATATGATAGTTCAAAAAGGGAAAAGACTTCAGCCAAGAAGGAATTGAAGAAGAATAACAAAATAACAATGGATTTCATCTGAGAAGGATTACTTAATCTAGTAAGAGAAAATGTTGGTAAATATTCATCAACCAAAGAACTTTGGGAGAAGTTACATGATATATATTCTTCACCCATCGTGGATTTAGAAAATGGAAAAGAAGATGCATGTACAAATCAAGAAGAAATATGTTCACCATGTCAAATAGATTCAGAAGATGAAGAGTATGTAATCACCAGAGGTATGTTGTTTTCCTTTAATTGTGAAAAACACGAACATATTGAAATAGAATGCCATGAATGAAATGAGACACAAAAACTAATTGAAAAGGAAGACAATTATGAAGCATAATTAATTAGTACTTTAGATGAACTAAGAGAAGAAAACAAGTCACTGAAGAAAGAATTGATGAAACAAAAGGAAAGTGTTCACATTTTTTATGAAGCCCAACAAGTCATCGAGAACTTAAGAACTCATCTAGAAGAAGCCAGAAAGATCGAAGAAAATATTGAATATCAAAAGCAGTATTTGGAAGCCAACATAGCAACACCAAAGGAAGAAGTAGAAATGAGAGAGAAGATATTGAAAGATCATCTTAAGGAAAGAACTAACGATCTAAACTAGCTTGAGGTAGAGTTTTGTCAAGAAGAGAAAGGACTTGAAGAAGAAATAATCACATTAAAAATTCAACTTGGAGAAGCGAAAAGAACAGAAGAAGTCATGAAGTCTCAGATAATGAAGGAAGAAGAAGAGGTTGAGAAGCTTGAAGAAGAAGTTTTCACGTTAAGAAGTAAAATCGTCAAGCTCAACAAGAACGTTGAATAGACAGAAACATACACATCAGTTATAAAGAAGGAAGAGAAGCACTCTAGGTTGCTAGAAAATAAGAATAAAGAAAATATAAAGAATTATGAAGAAGTACTCAAAGGAAGGAATCATGGTCAACCAGAATCTAAGAAAACTATTGAAGATACATCTTCAAGAAGACCATCCATGTTAAATCCACAAAGAAGATTCAATCATGATCATGATAATTCAAGGCAGAAATTCAGAAGGACTACACCACAAAGAAGATCATTCACTCCCAGGTATGCAAATTTCTTTTATGGTCATTGTTTTTATTGTACTAATTTTGGACATAAGGTTGCAAATTGAAAGGATTATAAAATAAATGTACAAGCAAGAAGTGCCTATGTGGCCCCACGTAACATTGAATGTTACAAATGTCATAACTATGGACACATAGCTAGTGATTGTAGAAACATGCTCGATACTTCCATGAAAGAGAACACTGATATCAGATATAAGAAAGTATGGATAAGAAAACACAAACAACAGGTGAACAAAGGCAAGGTCCCAGAGGTCACAAGATTGAAAATAAAACGAGATGAATAAAATTCTACAGAGAAAAGGAAAGATGTCAGATACATAAAGATTTGGAAAATAACTGAAAGAAAAGAATGATAGGTAAATAAGGAACATGTTCAAGAGATTGTACTTTCAGGCACTGTAGTGAAAGATGAACTCACAGATAGAAAGAAAGAGGTCAGAGCTCAAAGCTCAGAGAGATGATGAATCTACTAATGAAGATGATGATGAATACACTTCAGAGAAAGAATTTTTCTGAGCCATCCGACTTAGAGATTCCCAGATAATATGAATAATAGACAGGGGGTGTCTATGCAGTAGCTGAGACAGACCAGAGAACAATCCTTTGAGCATCTTGTATAATTTGAGTAGGCATATTCAGTGTATTCAATTAGCAGAAGTACAATATGATAGATTAATCAGTTGTAGAAGTACTTCATGATAGTACAATGACATATGAGTCAAAATTATGGACAATTGTGTAGCAGAGTCTTCAACAATATGGATAGAGATGGACATGAAATCAACTTTTCTGAACAAGGAACTTGAAGAAGAAGTCTACATTGAACAACTGGTTCCTAGAGCATGTTACTCTAGACTAGATAAATATCTACAACATGCAGGGTTTAGAAAATGAAGTGTAAATAATAACCTCTACATCAAGGTAACTCAAGATGGTATTTTATTAATTGAAGTTTATATTGATGATATTATTTTTGGAAGTACTGAAGACAACTTAAGCCAACGATTTGCAAAGGATATGCAGAATGAATTTGAAATGTCATTACTTGGAGAACTATCCTTCTTTCTGGGTCTTCAAATACGTCAAAGAAACCAATGAATTTTTATTTCTCAAACTAAGTATATCAGAGAAATAAGAGGTTTGAAATGGAATATTGCAAACCAGTTACCACTCCTATGAAAACCAGTTACAAGTTGAGAAAATTTGATGATTCAAAGTCTACATACCAGAGGCAATACAAGTCAATGATTGATAGCTTACTATATGTGATAACATCCAGACCAGATATAATGCAGACAGTTGGACAGGTGGCATGATTTCAAGCAACACCAAAGGAATCACATGTATGAGCAGTGGAGAGGATTTTCAGATATCTCAAAGGAACATAAGAGTTTGGATTATGGTATCCAAAAGGAAAGGATCTATCACTTATTGCCTACACAGATGCATATTGGGCAGGTTGCATTGATGACCGACGAAGCACCAATGGAGCATCGTTCTACTTGGGTGAGTGTTTAGTATCATGGATAAGCAAGAAACAATCATCAATATCCTTATCTACAGCCGAAGCAGAGTATATCGTAGCAACAACATGTTGTACACAGGTTCTATGGATGAAACAAACTCTGACAGATATACAGGTTGAGTATGATGAGCCCATTCCAATCTATTGTGATAATACAAGCGCCATCGATATCTCAAAGAACCCAATGATGCACTCCAAGATGAAGAACATTCCAATCAAGTATCACTTTATATGGGAACAAGTTGCAGAGAAGAACATCATATTTGAGTATGTGGGCATAAAAGAACAAGTGGCAAACATCTTTACAAAACCACTTCCACGGAAATCCTTTGAGTATCTTCGCCAGAGAATCAGAGTAATTTCTACGCCAAAATCAATGTTTTTGAATGCTTATCTTATATGTCTTAGATTTACACGAGGAAGCACCATAGAGAGGAAAATTCAGGTTGGGAGATCAGTTTCAGGAAGATTTCAGTCAGAGGGAGTATCCCCAAGGACAGTTTAGTTAGGGGGAGAAACCTTGGATGGAAATATACATTTTCCATTGATGACAAAGGGGGAGAGATTTATCAGATGTAGAGCATAGCGGCATGGTTCCAGGGGGAGCGATGGTCAGAGGGGGAGCATGAGTGACATGACTTCATTATTGCATCAGAGTGTTGCCATCAATGCCAAAGGGGGATATTGTTGATTAATTGGGTTGGTTGTCATTGATTTCAACCCTTGAAGAAATTCCGGTAGCAAACTTCAGTAGCACAATGGTTTGGGTAATGGAACCAAGTTTTTGATGGATAATGGTATGAGTTTTGATATATTTGTAGGTAATACTATTCTAGATTGATAGTACATGTCATGCCATTTTCGTTGGTATGTGGAACGCCACATAACTCCTCACAGTTAGAGATTTATGGCCATGTGAAGTTGTAGAACCCTCATGAGTCATCTGGAAGCCCCAAAAGGTCAAAGTAGTCAAAGTGGTTGCAAATAAGAAATTATTTAAATAATAAAGTTAATTAATGAGTGTACTATAAGTCAAAGTGGATACAAAATAAATTATTTAAATAATAAATTTAATGGAGAAATTACTAAGTGGACAAGTGGTTAGAAGTGGGTTATCCCTAAAATAAGGAAAGTGGGTTAAGATGGTTAGAATTTTTAGAGTTTAAACTATTATTAAGTTTCTTTTCAATTTACTATATAACCATAGCATAAATAGGATCACTGAGAGAAGCAAAATCACAAGAGACACATCATTTATCCTGGGAAACCCTCATGGGGAAGAAAACCCAACAAAAAATTCCTTAATATAGATAGCCAATACAATGCCAAGCCAATAAACCAAACACTAGAGAATATCCTCTCCCAAGTAAAGCACCTCTCTCTTCCTTCTTCTCCAACTGCATCTACCAAACTTGCGCTTTGGATGATTGAATGAGTGAGTGAACAAATGAGGCGTTGGCTTCCTTTATTTATACAAATTGACAAGTGTTGAAATGAGGTGTCTCTTCATTGGCAGGGCCGACTTCTCTTTCTGGGTGGTTTAGAACCACTTTAATTTTCCTTGGGGCCGACTTCTTAGTTTTCATATTACAATTAGGGTTTGACCAATCCATAAAAGGGGATTTGGTCATTTACAATGCCCGACATGATCAATCCACAAAAGGGGATTGATCTAATGAACAATACATCAATAATAAATAGAATACTCTTTGCAGTTACAATATTTCAACACTTCCCATTAACAATAAGGGTATTCTACAACATCATCAGGAGAGAGAGAGGAAAACATCATCAACAACATCTAGAACATTGAATGGCGTATCTATAAATCATCAAATTTTTTTCTCATCATCAATATCATCAACAACACAACACAAAGGCTGGAGCATCATCAACATCAACACTAGGCTGAGAGTCTTCAGCATGAAGCTGGCATCACAACACGAAGCTGGCTACACAATATCATCAGCACGAAGCTGACATCACAGTACAAGACTGACAACACAACATCATCAACACGAATCTTGCATCACAACACGAGGTTGGCAACACATCATCACAACATGAGGCTAGAAACACATCATCACAACACGAGGTTGGCAACACATCATCGCGACACGAGGCTGGAAACACATCATCATAGCACGAGGCTGACACATCATCAACACGAAGCTAGCATCACAACACGAGACTGGCAACACATCATCACATCATGAAGTTGGAAGCACATCACTACTCCCCCTTTCGAGGGAGGTCCTTTTAGACTACATCAAGCTTATCTCGAAAGTTCTCAAACTTTACACGAGATAGAGGCTTGGTCAACACATCAACAACTTGTTCATTCGTGCTAACATATTGGAGCTTTATGGATCCTCTATGCACCATATCACATATGTAATGATATCATATCTCTATGTGTTTTGACTTGTCATGGAACACAAGGTTCTCTGTGATATTTATGCATCTTTGGTTATCACATAGGATCATGGTTGCTTCCATCTCTAGATTGAATAGACCTGCCAACAACTTCTGAAGCCATATGGATTCACAACTGGTAGAACATGCAACAATGTATTCTGCTTCTGCCGTTGTGAGAGCAATGCTTGATTGCTTCCTACTCTGCCATGAGATCATGGCTAACCCTAGACTGAAACAACATCCTGAAGTGATATTTTTGTCAGAGACACTTCCGGCCCAATCTGAATCAATATAACCACTCAGTCTAAAGTCATGCTCTCCATCATAACTAAGATCACAATCTATTGTACCCTTAAGGTACCTTATCACATGTTTTGCAAAAACCATGTGAACACGTCTAGGTTCTACCAAAAACTGACTCAAGGTGTTTACATCAAAACATATATCTGGCTTGGTGTTCGTCAGATACATCAACGATCCAATGATCTGTTTGTACAACATAACATCAATCAATTCCGATGAGGTGTCAACCAAGAGCTTCAACTTTGTTTCCATGGATGTATTCATGGACTTGCACTCCAACATATCAAATCTCTTCAGTACTTCAACTGCATACTTTCCTTGGTTAAGGAAGATCCTCTCTGGGCTCTGCCAGACCTCAAGACCTAAGAAATAGTGCATTAGGCCAAGGTATTTCATCTCAAATTCTGTAGTGAGCTTATTCTTACATTCAGTGATGAGCTTTTCTTCTCCAGTTAAGAATAAGTCATTCACATACAACAACAATATAACAAGCTCATCATTCATAAACTTGAAGTAAAGGTTAGAATCAACTTTTCTCTTGGTAAACCCCAAGCTCATCATAAAACTGTCAATCCTTCCATACCAAGCTCCAGGAGATTGCTTCAATCCGTACAAAGCCTTCTTCAACTTGCAGACATGAGTCTTCCTATCTTCAACTTCAAATTCTTGAGGTTGTTCTATATACACTTCTTCTTCAATGACACCATTCAAGAAGGAAATTTTCACGTCCATTTGGTGTAACTTCCACTTCATCTTGGTTGCAAGCGCTATGATGGTTCTGATTGAAGTGTATCTGGCTACAAGAGAAAACATCTCTTCATAATCAATGCCTTCCTTTTGAGAAATGCCATGAGCAACAAACCTTTCTTTATATTTCTCAATACTTCCATCAACAACATGTTTTATTTTGAAAATCCATTTGGAAGATACCACATCCTTGCTCTTCGGTCTGGGAACTATTTCTCATACATCATTATTTATGATGGATTGGTATTCTTCTGTCATGGGATCTATGTTAATGTTTATGCCATTATTATAGTTCTTTGCATTTCAATAGATAAGAGCATAATACAAACAAGATCACTGAGAAATACACATTCACAAGAGACTGAACATCTATCCTGGGAAACCCTCTAGAGGAAGAAAACCCAACAAAAACTTCCTTATCATAAATAGCTTATACAATGTTCAAGAGATAACTCAAACCAATACATAAAGTCCTCCCCAAGAGATGCACCACTCTTCTCCCTCTCTCCAACTGGTAATTGCAGCTTGCCTCATAAGAGAATGAGCAAGTGAGTTGTGTGTTTGAAGTGAGGTGCTAGCCTCTTATTTATACAAGACTGACACGTGTGAAAGGTCACAACTGGCAGGGCCAACCTCTCACTCTGGGTGGGTAAACCCACCTTTAATTAATTCTGGGTCTTCCATAATAACTTTTGGGGCCGACTTCTTATTCTGCACTTTGTAATTGTTTGATGACTAATCCACAAAAGGGGATTTGGTCCTTATACAATTACCGACATGATTAATCCTCAATGGGGATTAATCCAATACCAATAATAATAATAATGACATGATTAATCCTCAATGGAGATTTAATCCAATAATAAAATAATAATAAGAATGCTCTTCACAGTTACATTATTTCAACACCCCCCCTTAACAAGAAGGGTATTCTTCATCAACATCAGGCGAGAGAGGTCTGCATCATCAGTGGCATCTGGAGGACAGTATCATCAATATCATCTTGAAACATTGTCTAGCACATTTACGAGTCATCATAAGTTTTCTTCATCAACAACATCATCATTCTTGAAACAATGCTATCATCATCTGCATCAGATATGTATCAGTAAAAATGATACCTCATCACAGCACTAGGCTGGCACATCACAGTACTACACTAGCTCAATGTCACAGCGGTTAAGCTGGTAGCTCAGTGTCAGTCATATCTTTCTTTACGTCTAACAACTAGGTCAGAAGCAAGTAATATCATCATCTCACTTTACATCTAACAACTAGGTCAGAAGCGAGGAATCACATCGTCATGCTTTACGTCTAACAACTAGGTCAGAAGCATGACTCATCTTGCTTTACGTCTCACAATGAGGTCAGAAGCAAGGAACATCAACATCTCGCTTTACGTCTAACAACGAGGTCAGAAGCGAGGAATCATCGATGTTATGCTTTACGTCTAACAACTAGGTCAAAAGCATAACTCATCTTGCTT